>SNQJ01S0019965.1:62863-80188 GCA_010110895.2 Picea sitchensis
CCCAAACCACCACATATTACCTCCATAAAGAATATTTGGCCTGCAAATGGGATATGGTGGATACTTTGAGGTTTGTAATAACATGGATGGTTCTCTATCTATGTGTCGTGGTTCTATGCCAAAATTTAGGGTCTTATATCATAACTTGTTAATCTGGGGCCTGAAACTATATTTGACCATGGCACCTATTTTCATTTTTTTCACTCCATGGATGGTTCTCGTAGTTGGGTTTACATGGTCAAAATATAGTCTTGATACATAACATTTCCTCTATGTCTCATGGGTCATGCACAGGGCCCTAAACCATCATCTTCAAGGGCCTACACATGGAATATTTATCCTTGAATAAAATATGGTGTGCATTCCAAGATTTATAATACCAAGGGATTTAATGGCCTAGGATATGGTCCATGGTCTAAATTCAAGGTCTACAACTATATCCATTATCTCTAAGGCTCATGAGCCATGCATAATAACTTGGACCACAACACAAGGCTTGCATATGGAATCCTTATCCTACATCTGATGTATGATCACAATTTCAAGGATGGGGACACTAGGGATGGTTCTTGATGCATATTCCATGCTATAAGGTCAAATCCAGTGTCTTAGCACCCAAAGTTTTGGGATAGATATTGTGCACGCACTCCAATTTCTCATGCACACCAGCAACTGCACAATGGATGGCATGAGATGCGAGGGCCAATAAAAATTCTAGTATGTATGACAGTATGAATTCTAGTATGTGTGCCAGTCCAAGTTCTACTATGCATTCTAGAAATCAAGAAGATGTTGCATGCATGCTAGAATCAAGAAAATAATCTTTAGGAAATCTTCCTAAATGAATACTTTAGGAATCACCAAAGATCATGGAGTGGTAAGAGGATGAGTTGGAAAGTTATTTAATACTGCCACGACTCTAAAGAGGCTATGTGTACTGCATGCAAGTGACATAAGTGTGTGGGATTGGCATTCATCAGAGAAAGTGGAGAAAAACTAAAAGTGATGGAGTGTTAGAGCAGAGAAGGAAACAAAAGGGAGAAATGACGACAAATAAGGAGTTAGTTAGTTGGTTGAATATTTAGTTTTTGATTGTTGTTGTGGGGATCGTTGTTGTTGTGGTCGATGTCTTTGGGCTCTCTTTGAGCTCATGTTTTGTAAGGTGTATGTTTGTGAGTCTAGTTCTGTAATACCTACAGAGTATAAGAGAAAGTGCACGGTGTCATGTAATGAAACATTGTGAGAATATTTAATAGTTTATGGCATTGTCTTTGTTAATTGATGAGTCTCTTAATATATGTATGTGACTAGTTGAATGAATATAATAAAATTTGTAGTTATTCTTGTCATATGATGTGTTGATTATGTGTTTGATGAATGTATGTGTTTTTGTTACATGTTCTTAGTTTTTAAGCATAATACAAAGGAATGTATGAGTGTCAACCCAAATGGATTCCCTTTGTAATTAACCCTTCATCATTGACACAAGACCAAACAGTCTCTGTGATTCTCATGGAATCTCGGGTGATACCTTATTCAGTATTTGAATAAGGATTGATATGTTGATGCCTTGGGGTTTTAATTGGTCAAATCTAGACCAACCCTAGATCATCAACCCTCCAATGTTAAGAAGGATATGCATACGCGATCCAAAAAATGGTTTCATTATTAGGCAACATTTGAATTCGTGTGGACCTACGAGGCCTTAATGTCACCTGCATGCATGATTTGTTCCCCACTCCTTTCATTGATGAGGTTCTAGAGAATGTTTGAGGAAGGGAGGCCTACTCCTTTACAAATGGATTTTCAGGATATCATCAGGTCCAGATCGTGGAGGAGGATCAAGCCAAGACCACTTTTGTGACATAGTTGGGATCCTTTTCTTATACATTGATGCCTCTTGGACTGAAGAATGCACCCATGGTGTTTTCAAATATCGTGGTCGACGCATTCAAAGAATTCATCCACAAGTTCCTTGAAGTCTACCCGGACTATTAAATGGTGATCAAATTGTTGAAAGAACACATGAAAGCCCTCCACTTGATGTTAGAAAGATGTTTCTATCTCCATATTTCATTTAATTTAAATAATTGCATATTTTGTACACCATTTGGGACATTTTTGTGGCATGTTGTTTTCAAGGATGGATTGCTAGTCAACCAAGCCAAAATTACTGCCATATTGGATATTGTGCCCCCACTTTAGTTCGAGATTTTCGTGCCACATTGGATCATACAGGATATTAATGTTGGTTCATTCAAATCTATGAAAAAATTTCTACCCCATTAGAGAAACTATTGCGCAAAGATAAAATTACATCCGGACACAGGAATTCCAAGAAGCCTTGGACACCCTAAAGGAGAAGCTAGTCATTGCGTCGATTATGGTGTTCCTTGACTATTCCAACATATTTCATGTTCATGTAGATGCCTCATCCATTTTGTTGGGAGAATTTATTGCGTAGTCGGGCAAAGGAAATATAGATCATCTGGTTTACTTTTCCAGTCACAAAGTGTCTAATTTTGAAAATAATTATACAATGACTGAGCGCGAGGGACTCACCATTGTATATGCCTTGAAACAATTTCAACATTATTTGATAGGAACCCCTTTTAAATTCTTTAGTAACCAATCAGTGCCCAAGTATTTGGTCAACAAACCATTGTTGTGGGGGAGGATATGTCATTGGTTGTTTCTCTTCCAAGAATTTGATTTCTAGGTAGTTGTCAAACCAGGAAAATATAATGTCAAACCGTATCATCTATCATGGATTGAGTATGGAGAAGCTAGTCGAAGCCTCAATGATGACCTCCCCGATACAAAAAAATTCCACGTAGAGATGGTTCTTTATCAAATAGTCGATATTGTTGAATTTCTCACTTTAGAGTAGGCCTCGATGGGGTATATTCAGGCCCAATGTCACCAACTAGTGACCCATAGTGCTAACTATCAATTGATTACTGGACACTTATACAAGCTAGGGGCTGATGAAATTCTGTGAAGATGTTCCTTAGAGAATGAACATGACCCCATTTTGTATGAAGCACATGAGGGTATTGTAGGGGGTCACAAAATCGGTAAGGCTACGACATGAAAGTTATTGTGCACAGGGATTTGGTGGCCCTCACTCTTTTCATATGCCAAGGATTATTGTAAACGGTGCGACATATGTCAATGAATCTGAAAGCCTTGTCGAAGAGATGAGTTACCTCTATTTCTGATTATAGCATTGGATCTGTTTGAGCCCTATCATTCCTCCCATCTGTTGGATGGGTGTGCGCTATATCATCACTTCCACTGAGTATTTGACCAGATGGGACAAAGCCACGCTGGTTAAGGATTGTACTGTAGAAACAACGGCATGGTTCATCTTGGAGAATGTGATTACCGGGTTTGGGTGCCCGAAGGTGTTGATGAGCGATCAAGGCTCTCACTTTATGAACAAGACCATTCAAGAACTCGCTCAATATTTTATGATCGACCACCAAAAGAGAAATCCCTATCATCCACAAGCTAATGGTATGGTTGAAGCTTTCAATAATATTTTAGAGACTGCTTTAACCAAAGTTTTTAATGTGGAGTGTGACGACTAGGATTGGTGAATCCCCATAGTTTTGTGGGCATATCAAACAACCTACAAATGATTGAAGAATCATACCTCCTTCATATTGGTGTATGGAAAACAATCAATCGTGGCACTCAAATTTATTTTTCGCAACGTATGCATTTCTATAGTTAACTATGTGATAGATGAACAATCACTTCAATAGAGATTATATGAACTCATGGAGCTAGAAGAGGATCGTATGGTGGTGGCATTTAGCTAGGTGGTCAAAAATCAGAGACAAAAATCATGGCATGATCACAACATCTGCCACAAAATTCTGCAACCATGTTATTTGGTGTTATTATATTATAGAAATTATTTACAACACCTGAGTAAGTGTTGGGTCTCTAGTTTGACATCTACAGTCACCTCATTTTTTCCTTCCATATTGATCATTTTTCCATGGGTGCATGAATAATTCCCCTATTATCCTCATTGTTACACCCCTTATCCACTTCTATATGTACATGAGGTAATAAACATTTAGTCATGATTTTTGTGGTTTATTAATAGTTAGAAATGAATATTTATATGCTCTAAGTTCCTTGATTAACTTGTTGTGAATATCTCAATTCAGAAAAAATATTAAGACATAGTTCCATGCCATCCAGTACCTGTGTTCATCCGGTATGTGCACTCATTGGTACATGTCCAGTACAGGAATCCTATAGGCATCTGGTACCCGATTTTCGACTTGATTTTCGAATAGATGAGGGTGAATATTGAAATTTGGGAACATGGGTTTTCTCTAGAATTACTTTGACGTGTGGAAATGTGAGTTAGAATTCATTTATATTTCACGTGTGGACCTCCATCTCAGGGGGAACGATTTAGCCAAAAATCAACAAATATTTCTAAACTTCCATATTGCACCATGATTTTCATGTGGATGGAAGTCGATCCTACAAAACCACCAAGCAGAATTTTAGAAAATCAAGCCATCTACAAAACCTAGAAACAATTTCTCAAAATTCACAATGGATAGAGAGATCTCGAAGGATGTTTAAACCGAATTTGTAATATCTGGTGAAAAACCCATATTTTGTGCGTAAACAGTTTGAACGAATTCTGAGTTGGGGGATTTGTTATGATCTGTTTCCATTGAATTTCCTTGTATAAATATAAAGGAAGGAGTACTGAGAGGGAGGAGAATTCCATATATTATTATGACGATGTATTGGTTTGTGAACATATATTTTTTGTAGGTCTCTTTACTAGAAAGTAATATGAATTACAGTTGTTAATCTTGTGCATTTTTGGAACCTACTATCCTATGATTTTTTCCAGCTTCAATGTTGGAATTGGTAAGGGCCCACCGTTCTAATGTGGTAAGCTTGTTGTAAAATATAGATTATATTTTATTCATGTACATGTCTATTTAATTCCAGTACTCATTTGTGCATGTATTGTACCTGTTCATCGCATTCCATTACTAACTTAGAATTTTCATGTACCTATGTAATGTTTATTGTTAGCTTGATTTCTTATCTAAATTAGAAATATTCTGATTGTAAGTGGTGAAGCGTGAATAGTGTTCAGTGTGTTATTGCTAGTATAACAAATCTGGTGCACCATAGTTTTTGGAATTTTATTTAGCTTGTTGTCAGAAATACGCATGACAAGATAGGTTTAACAATTTTTGAAGTGTGATTATTTACATTCGTGGATCTGAGTTAATTTTTAGAATTTGTTGAGAGTTGTAACGTGTGTTGGTAAAGGAGCCATTCGAGGATTCCATCTCTTGCATTACATGAACCAATAAATGGATTTTGCTCCTGGTATATAAGCTAGATAGTTCTTTTTCAAGGTTGTAATATTTGATTGAGTATGAGGAATTAGATAGGAATTGCTTTCAAAGTGTGTTATTACAAGAACAAGAAAAGATTCCATCTTTCATCTTCTTGAGCCAACAAATGGACAATCTTGTTTCATGTACTTAAATTTCCTTTTATAATAAATGTTCTTTAAATTCTGCAGAGTGTGCATCTGAAATTGCTATTATACTTACTAGGCATAGCCAAATCACCTATTGTCAGCACATATAGTGTAGCAAATCTACTGATTACGAACCTCGGTTGATAAATTTATGTTTCGTGATATATATATATATATATATATATATATATATTATAGATATAAACACACCCACATTTTGGCACTATTGTCAGAGAGTTGTAAACTGTAATAGGTAGTATTTCAATTAGATTGCTTTAATGGTTTTGGATTGGTTTTAAGGATGACCTAAGGGTGGAAAGAATATGGTAAGACGTGAGGGAAGATCCCATGCATCCACTTTAGTGGGGTTTCTCCAAAGTTAGGTTTTCCTCTCGCTTTCAGGAAGAAGTGTTTTTTCTTTTAATGCAAGTGTGTTTTTCCTTCTTTTATGCAAAATTGTGTATTTATTTATGCAAATTTGGTTTTATTTATGATGAGTTGACTTGTGAAAACCGATAACCTGGTGAAAGCAGGGTCCCAATAACGCTAGGAGTTCAAGTTTGGTGTGTTTTATATTTTGCAAAGTGTTTTAATTTCTTAGTTTTAAAATTCATCTCTTTGATGATAAATTATTTTTGGGGTGTTGTAAGAACCCCCAAATACTAATCTGTGTTGTGAGACAAGGATCATCAATCAGCTAGAATAATTCATGGATGATCAAGAGCTTGAAGAATGTTCCTCCAAGAACTTTCTCACATTCTAGCAGCAACTGGGATATATGCCTATGAGGAAGAGCATATCTTGACAACAATCAATAATTTATTTGTCTCTCCAAAAGAAGATTTAGAAGTCTCTTCAGATTCCTATTGTCAATTTGTTGAGCAGACTAAAGAATCATGGATAGAATTCAATGGAGAGTAACCATTGGAGCCTGAGATTGAGGATTTCTTGGCATACCTCTCAACAGATCTTGTATGTACTCCAAACACCAATCATCTTGAAGAATATAATATGCGTAGCATGGAAAAGGATGACATGTTGTGTGACCTAAACAAAGAAGGGAAACAAGAATATCATGATCCTATTGAAAGATGTTTCCAATTAGTTATCAGGTCACAATACTCTTTTACTTTTCATTATTTTTTGATCTCATCAGTTGGTCCTTCATACTCCGGTATGCATTAAAATTTATATTTTAAACCCAAGTATGAATATATTTCTAATCATGTTATGCACATGGCTTCACTGGAAGTATTCCTATACTTGAAGGACATTTTATTTTGTTTAATTAGAGAAGGATAGTAAATAAATAAATAAATGTTGCATATAAGTGCAATGCAACCTATCTTTCATACTTTTCATAAATGGGAATGTCAAAAGTTAACAAATCAATCAGCTTAAGATCTTTGTTCCTCTAGTAGATTTCTTTCTAAAAGTTATGACAATTTTGTTTGGAATTTTATGAGAAGGTAATCTATTCATCCTCTGAATGCACACATACTACTGAAAGGGTGTTTTCAAAAGAGGAGAAGGAATCCTTGTCAACGAAAGAGAACACTTAAGGGAGTATTTCATGACCTATTTCTTCAATTTTTTTATTTTTCCTTAAGTTGTTAAAAAAGATGCATTCGTGCTTTATCATTACCTATCTATTTTAAGAACACTATTTCACAAGGATGATCGATTAAATGATCTTTTTAATAGAAATTGAAGCTGAATGTTAATTCAAAACTATTTTATTCATAGCTAATCATTTTTGTTCAAATAAATCATGAATCATGTATGCATTGTTCAACGTTTGACATTTTCCCCAAATTTTCTATTTGTAAGCATGAATAAAAATCTAGTTTTAATTAGTTCTATTGGTTTGGTTTTAGCAGTTGTTCGCAACCCTCCTTATTTTTTTAGTGTTTCACATTGTGTGCATGAGGGCATGCAAAACCTCAAGCATGGGGGAGTGGTTGTTGGGACCTTCAGATTCTTTTCCAGCTTCTGTCAGCAAGTCCAAATCAACATGTTCAGTGTTGGAATTTGATAGTCATTTCCAGAATTTCGGTACCAGTACCAAATTTATGCATTAGTTACCTACAAAATTATGGTACCAGTACTAAATGCCAGCACTAGCTTTAGTACCAAGCAGTGCTCAGTTTCAGCCAACATATTTTACACAGTTTATGTTGCATCCCACAATACACATAAGGTTATTCCGATACCTGACAACAAATTTAGCATGTACATTCTGATCTGGTACCGATATTGTTGAGAAGTGATTGTAAGCATTTTCTACAGCCTGAGAGTATTCCAGTCACACTGTGAGGTCTGCAAATTCTAGTTTAAATATTATAAAGACCTGTTCAGGTACTAACATGTTCTGGTATTTTCATGTTATGGTACTGCAACAACCTGTCTGGTACCAGTTAATAATCTGGTACTGGTGCCAAAGTAATGTGATCACTATCATGTACTTGATGTTGTCATTATTTGTGAAAGATCACTTCGGGTAATTGAGGGTATGAGTTGATTTATCATATCCTTTCTATTAAGAATCATTTAAATAAGGTGTTGAATTTTTTTTAATCTTATGTACACTTCCCATTCTAAATTTTCATACCTACTATTACATGCATCACCATTATTAAGTGAAACTTCCACATCCATCTTCATCTTTCCCGATAAGTATACAAGTGAATCTACATTATTATTACCTCATCATTTTGTAAAGTGAATTTCATTGTTAATGATCGAGATTATCCATTGGGGAAGGTTGACATCATTATGTTTGATATTGGCCTAGTTGATTTAACAAATTCTTATCCAAAAAGTTTTCTTTTTAAGTTTCTCTTGGGAGATATTGATGAACTACTTCATGTGTTGCACCGCTCCTATAAAACCTTAATGAACTTTCATGGGAATCCTAACAGGATTAACTATAGGGGCCTCTTAGTCATTAACTGAGATGTTCCATTATACATTGAATAGCTGATATTTAAGGCTACTGTGGATGATGTCACCCTTGGGATAAATACAAATAATCAATTATGTGCGTAATAAATCTAAAACACTCTCATATCGCCTTCCTTCCTTATAATACAAAAAAGTTGTCAATGAACAGTATACATCATTCTAAATCTTTTGAGTAATATAATAAACGGAAGTATCAGGAAATACAGGTAAACATGTTGGGGTACTGAACAGGCTTGTTGGCAGTGGGGCCATGCTTGTATGGTACTAAGGTAAACTCGTCGGGGTACTGAACAGACCCGCTGGAAACGGGGCTATGCCAGGTAAAGGGAGTTAAAAGAACATACATTGGCACACCTGAAACTAAATAAAAACCCTTGGGTCTCATTATGAAGCAATCACTATTAAAATCAAGGCTAGGAGATGAACTTTATATGTCTTGGATGATGCCCTTAAGAACCTTCCAGTATCCACTTTAGAGTTCTATCTTTTAAAATAAATGGGTTTTCATGAAAGTGGGACCCTTAGTGTAGGTAATGTAGAAATTTCGATACAAATTAATGTATTCTTGTGATTCTCCTGATCTAACAAGTTCTGTTATTGTTAAATACAGAATCGCTTCTACTATTACTTGTGCGGAAGCAATTTAAACCACGATCACAACCATAAGCACAAAGTGAAATATCAATAACACATAACACAATAAGTTTTACCGGGAAAGCGTAAAGCTAAAAACCCCACTATCATATATTATGTATATCAGCAGATCATGAAACAATCTCATACAAAGCTCGAATCCAAGAGCTCGTTTACAATACAATAAATCTCACCAGCTGTCATACACGTTAAGAAAATGCATGCTTGATTCTGTATGGGGCCGACTTGCCTCTCTGCCTGGAAGCTACTTAATCCCCAATTCCTAGCAATCAATGGATAGATGGATTTCCACGTATCATAAGCATATCCAGCTTTGCGTATTGAACAAATCTGACTAATATGTTGTCCCTTTCACTTGTTATCTCAAAATTTGATTGTCCATTTAAATAAACA
Organism: Picea sitchensis; assembly: GCA_010110895.2. Lineage (NCBI taxonomy): Eukaryota > Viridiplantae > Streptophyta > Pinopsida > Pinales > Pinaceae > Picea > Picea sitchensis. The sequence goes on from SNQJ01S0019965.1 coordinate 72,417, forward strand.
TGTAGTTAATGTGTAGAGTGCTTTAGCTTCATAAGTTTGTGATTATGAATTAATGAATAATTAATTCAGCAGACTCTACTAATACAACTAAAGCAACTCACTTAACTACACTTATGGTTTTGTTACAACTCCAAATCACTCGGTTATAGATGAGATAATAGATTAACATTTGTTGTCTAATTTGAGTGGAAAACTAAATTAGACACATGTTTCTTATTGACTTTTCAAGACTCCCTCTCAACAACAAAGGGATTATCATTCACCCCGATCCTATCTCTATAGTATTCGAATTTTCTCCTAGTGAACGCCTTCATCAGAATGTCTGCATCATGATATTCCGTAGGAATGTATTGAAACAACATAATCTTCCACGACACACAATCTACGAGATGATGATATAGGATATCTATATTCTTAGATATGTCATGAAATACATGATTAATCAAGAGTTTAATGCAACTCTGATTATCAATAAATAGCCCAATAGGATCTAAGTGAGAAAAAAACAAACCAACCAAGATCTTCCTCATCCGGATAGCCTCATGCAGCGGATGCTTTGCCATGTATTCGCTTCGTGAACTAAATTATACGGTTGTTTCCTCTTTGTACCAAGAAACCAGCAGCCAGATCCGATACTAAAAAGTTACCTCGATGTGCTCTTTTTTGTCAGGATTGAGAACACTTTGCTTAATCGCATCGATGAGCCATGCAACTTCACCTCATCGATCTGTCTGTACCATAATCCATAATCGGATGTGCCCTTTGTATATGCTTGAGGACATGCTTGCTTCAAAGAGGACTTGGTAAACCCAACCATCGCTTGACTTAGGTTAACGCGCCAAATGTCAAATACCATTCACTAAATTTTGCATTGGCAGACCTACTAATGCGATGGTGGCATCCACTACCTATTTGTAAGTAGCATCCTCTTTCCTCCGGTTTCACGGAAGAGGAGTATCCATGGGTTCGCAACCCTCCATGTGAAACTGCAGTATCTCTTGCATACTTTCCTTAAGACAAAAAAAAGTTCACCATCTCACTACCATATTTCCAATCAAAGGAAATAATGAAGAGGCCCAAATCCTTCATCTCAAACTCCAGCACAGGAGTCCTCCTTGCGCCCAGGTATATCAAGCGCTCATCATCGGTAAGTATTAAATCATCAACATAAAAGCACAATGATCAAAATCACCCTCCACCCACAAAGTGGTATAGGTTTGCATCAGCTTCACTTTTGGTGAAGCCCAATCGATGTGAAATAATTTGTCTATCGAGTGTACCAAACTACGAGGTGCTCCCTTCAGCCCATACAATGCTCTCTTAGTGCCTTTTATGCGAATCTCTGTCAAAGGTTTCAAAACCTTATGAAACCTCAATGCACACTTCTTCACCTCAATGATCCCGTTGAGGAGCACAGTTTTTACATCCATATGAATGTGCGGCCCATGCGCCAAAGGGGTACAGGATGGATCCTTATGGAAGAGTACCTTGCGTGAGGTGCAAAGGTCTCACCATAATCTATCACCTCAATCTGTGAGAAGCCCCAGACCACAAACCTAGCCTTGTATTTCTCCACTCCCATCAACAACTTTCTTAACCTTGTAGATCCATCACAGGAATTCCTACCGATTTATCAATGTCGGTCTTGGGATAATTTCCCATACACTGTTTTTTTTGACTATGGAGTCATACTTCTCTACCATAACATCAACCCAAGAGTAGGGTCTGGCACTTCGAAGGAGATGGATTCCGATCACAATACATTTATCGCAGATCCATGTATCTGGGAAAGCCAAATCAATCGGTATCCTTTGCCCTTTGTATGACCGAGGGGCTCCTATATTCTGTGCGACATCTAGTCTCAATCTTTCATCTTCCATGGTGCACTTTCTACCATTTATAATGGATGGCTCTAGCAAGTGGTTTCCTCCACTCTCTGAACCTCTTCATGTGGCTGATCCACATCTTTGGGAACCAACAATTCATCCTCCGCATGCAAGTCTAGCTCCCTCTCAGGTTACAACCGCATGGCTTTCCCCTCGCCGAATTTTATATCCCGTCGCATACTAGTCATCACCTACTTGTTTGTGATACCACGATAATTATAGGTGTTTTTACGGCCCTTACAAATTATCCCAACCCGATGTCGGTTCCAACTTCTTCCTGGTATCCTTTTTTACATGTACATAAACAGATGAACCGAAAATTTTCAAATGAGAAACATCAAGTTTCTTACGATTAAAAGATTCTTTAGGTGTACTCATGTCAAGTACTCTATGAGGACAACGATTTTTTCACATAAACCACATTGTTTCATGATTTTGCCCACAAATGCAATGGTAGGCTGCTTGATCATCTGGCATCCCCTTTCGTCTTGCGCCCACGTCGTTAAATTTCTTTCTCTACACCTTCCATTTTGTTGTAGGTTGGTAGCTATGAGTTCTCTTGAATTCCTTCTCTTTGCCGGAATTATTTGGTCGTTAGGATATATTCTCACCATTATCGGCTCTTAGAGCCTTCGCCCTTCCCGACTCTTTTCTCACCCCACTACAATAGCTTTAGAAGCTCCACGGAACTTTGGTAATGTTTGATCAGCTTCTTACGCGCCATGAAGAATATCCAGCGTTTATGAGAAAAGTCATCAACAAAAGTAACATAATACATATGTTTTGCTGTTGAAAGCAACCGAGAATGCCCCACACACATCCGTGTGAATTCTCTCAGGATCACCGAAGCATAGTTCTCCTTTTCATGATAGGTGGACTTTGCATACTTCCCGAGGGTGCACCTTACCTTGTCCCGGCCCGAGAAAGTGTTCCCCTTTGAAATCTAGTAGATATTTGTTGCATGATCTTCAGGCTCCATGATGAAGATGGCCCTAATCCTCCTGTGCCATAATTCGCCCCACCTTATCCGGCTCACCCACTTTGTTTACGCCTTGCCTATCAGCTGACCATCTACCTCGCGGCATGTAAGAGATTCTTAACCCGAATCCTATCTTCTTACGGCCGGCACATTTGCTTTGTATATGCAAGTAGGCTATGCTAAAACAACATCGGCCTTTTATCCCTCCAACATTGCAGGATAAGAGTTTTTCTTTAGGACTGGAACATGCATAACATTTTTTCAATTTAAATGGGTTACATGACTCCCTCTGAAAGGCAATGGTACCAATACCGGTTACTTGCTGTATTTTCCATTGTCGCCCATCTCTATATGCATTGAGATCTTTCTCCTCAAAGTCAATGAAATAATCTTTATCTCCCATCATGTGGAAGAAAGCACCACTATACAAATCTACAGCAGTCGATGCGCCCGATTACCGTACGTCGCGATCAGAAACAAAGTCGAAGCTCAAATTGTAGGACAAAGGCCTCACGGTTCGCGACTCGACCGTACTTCATTCTTCTTCTACTGCGGACGGTTAGTGAAGAGATGCCGTTAGGTAAGCCGGTGAAAAACCTTCACTTTGGACAAATCCGACTTCTTGACTTTAGACTTCGGCGAATTTGATTACGGTTCAACTGCATTTCCCTTTCCTTGCCTTTGCGGTCAAAGCTAATCCTCTTCATCATCAAGCTTTGGTGAAGATCCATCCTCTGATATTCCGGCAGACTCCTCTTGCACGGATCGACCATGAAAGTGGATTCCCAATCGGTAATTTTTCCCTTCCATTGGCAGAGTATTGATAACTGTGCCAGCTCTTGGGAAACCCTAGAATTAAGCTCCTGCGTCATCGGTGACGGCCAGTACATTATTCCATACCAAACTCATCCGGTAATTGGATCGACACGGATATTTTGGAATGGGTATCGCCTTTCTCACATCTTGATCTTCCAGGTTTATCTTTGGTAATTTCCTATAATTCACTGACTGGAGCCGGATCCTTTAAAGAACCTTCCGCATTTCATTATGGTGTGGTTTCCGCGGAGATTTGAGGACAATTGGTCTTGTACTCCCTCAACGCAATCATCCCTCGCCTTTGCTGCTTTTGCCATTGCATCAAGTTTGCGATTATCATGCATCCGGCAGCCGTATCGTCAATTATAAGCCCTTCAAGCCATTGTCTTGAGGCAGCGCCTCCATCCTGTCCTTCCGTACGAAGTAGTTAGGGCTGCCCTCGGTGAGCTCAGCCTCAAGCCATTGAAGACATTTTGATCTTGAATCAAATGTAGCACCAAGAAAATCTTGGAAATTTGAATGTTATCCAACCAAAAACTCATTATCCTTTCTCCTTGCGGGGAAGGTTAACCCCTCGAGGAAGCTGACTGAAGGGTTCGCTTTCGTAAGGTAGCGCAAAGTACATCCTGATTTTCCCTCACCTGCTATATTGTCCACAGAGAGAATGTCTGTTTTCCCTCCCACTTACCTTTTGTGTGGCACAGGAAGATGCACTACATTTTGTTGCGCCACTGTAATGGCAGCACAGGAGGTTAAGCACCCTGCTCCAGCATAGCTGCCGAACTTTTCTTGAGATGTTCTCCCCCTGCTCCACTGTAGACTTCGGACTTGTCAGAGATGTTAACTACAGCAGCGCTGTCACAAGGGTCGCGAGGAATTTTTGTTCTTGAAACGCGAGGAAGATTTGATCGTGTGTTCCGCACCACAGCAGAATGGGGACGCAAGGATGCAATTATGTTAGCACCTCCTTCCGTCCGCTCCGTGGCCTTCAAGTGGCTCTGATACCATGTAGAAATTTGATGCACAAATTAATGTATTCTTGCGATTCTCGTGATCTAACAATTACGCTTTATTGTTAAATGCGGAGATGCGGCTTCTACTATTACTTTAAGGAAAGCGATTTAAACCATGATCACAACCACAAGCGCAAAGTGAAATATCAATAACCCGCATAACACAATGAAGTTTACTGGGAAAGAATAAAGCTAAAAGCCCACTATCATATATTATGTATATCATGAATCATGAAACAATCTCGCACAAAACTCTAATCCAGGCTCTCGATTGCAATACCAATCGTCTCACCTTTGTCATGCAAATTAGCGTAAAGCCAGTTCCTGATGTCCAAACCGGCTTGCCTCTCTGCGCACAAACTCGCAATGCAGATTCACCCAATCAATGGATAGATGCGTTTGCACATGCTCTCAAAGCATATCCAGCGCGTAGTATTGAACAAATCCTGGTGATAATGAAACTGTCCTTTCACATTATCTCAATGGTGTCCATTGGAATATTGACATGCATGTAGTTAATCGTGGAAGTCTTTAGTTGCATGCGAGTAACTGATTGTGAATTAATGAAAAATTAATTCAGCAGACTCCTACTAATACAACTAAGCAACTCCTTAACTACGCTTATAATTATTAATTCAAGATCCTTTCAGTTATTACACTTATAATTCTGTTACAATTCCAAATCACTCAGTTATGAATGAGATAATAGATTAATATTTATTGTCTAATTTAATTAAGGGAAAACTAAATTAGACACATGTTTCTTGTTGACTTTTCAACAGGTAATTCACTCTACTTGAACAAGAAAAGTTTTATCTATATACTTGGAAGATAGACAAGTTAATCAACTTAAGAATGTATCATTTTGTATATTTCCTTTACCCCATGGTATTGTAACCATAACTATGTCACTTTTATTCTAATGAGGTAATAAATGTAAGAGATCTATTAACTAAAACTACTTATGTACCAGTCTTGAAATTTTGAAGACCATTGTTGCATGAGGACATGCAATAGATTGGGCATGGGGGAATGTTGGGTCTCCCTTTTGACATCTAAAGTCACCTCATTTTGGTCTTCCATATTGATCATTTTCCCATGGGTGTATGAATAATTCACCTATTATCCTCATTGTTACACCCCTTAGCCACTTCTATATGTACATGAGGTAATAAACATTTAGTCATGATTTTTGTAGTTTATTAATAGTTAGAAATGAATAATTATATGCTATAAGTTCCCTCATTAACTTGTTGTGAATATCTCAATTCGGACGGAATATTACAACAAAGTTCCATGCCATCCATTACCTGTGTTCATTCGGTACCTGCACTCATCTAGTACATGTCCATTGTCAGAATCCTATAGGCATCCAGTACCCGATTTTTGGCTTGATTTTTGAATAGATGAGTGTGAATATTGGAATTTGGGAACATGGGTTTTCTCTATAATGGTGTCAACATGTGAAATTGTAAGTCAAAATTCACCCATGTTGCACATGTGGACCTCCATCTCAAGGGGAACGATTCAGCCAAAAATCAACAAATATTTATAAACTACCATATTGTGCCTTGATTTTCATTTGGATAGAAGTAGATCCTACAAAACCACCCATTGGGCTTTTAGAAAATCCATCCACCTACAAAACCCAGAAATTGTTTCTCAAAATTCACAATGGATAAAGAGATATTGAAGGATCTTTAACCCGAATTTGTAATATTTGGTGAAAAACCCAGATTTTGTGTGTAAACAGTTTGAATGAATTCTAAGTTGGGGGATTTGTTCTGATCCGTTTCCATTGAATTTCCTTGTACAAATATAAAGGAAGGAGTACTGAGAGGGAGAAGAATTCCATATATTTTTATGTTGGTTTTTTGGTTTGTGAACATATATTTTTTGTAGGTCTCTTTACTACAAAGTAATATGAATTACAGTTCTTGATCTTATGCATTTTTGGAACCTGCTATCCTATGAATTTTTCCAGCTTCCATGTTGGAATTGGTAAGGGCCCACCATTCTAACGTGGTAATATTGTTGTAAAATATAGCTTAGATTTTATTCCCGTACATTAGGGATGATTTTAAGGATGGAAATTTGTTTTAAAATGTAGAAACCTTGGCGAATCTTACTAATCCTTTATATGCCAACTATAAATGATTGGCGATATTTTTGTAAAAATATTCAAATTTCTAAGGATTTTATATAGTTTTTANAAAATTTTGGCGATTTTTAAGGTAAAATAATTTTATCCTATAGAATTTGGGCGAATCATTTTTAAAATAGCGAATCTCGTTTTTGGAAAAACCATGGAAAATTAGCCCATGAGCGAAATTTAGCCCCTAAAATCATCCATGTCGTACATGTCTGGTTTTTTTCGATACTAATGTGTGCATGTCTTGTACCTGTTCATCGCATTCCATTACTAACTTACGATTTTCCTGTACCTGTGTAATGCTTGTTGTTAGCTTGATTTCTTATCTAAATTAGAAATATTCTGACTGTAAGTGGTAAAGCGTGAGTAGTGTTCAATGTGTTATTGCTAGTATAACAAATCTGGTGCACCATAGTTTTAGGAATTTTATTTAGCTTGTTGTTAGAAATACACATGACATGATAGGTTTAACAAATTTTGAAGTGTGATTATTTACATTCATAGATCTGAGCTAATTTTTAGAATTTGTTGAGAGTTGTAACATGTGTTAGTTAAGGATCCATTCGAGGATTCCATCTCTTGCATTACATGAACCAGTAAATGGATTATGCTCCTGGTATATAAGCTAGACAGTTCTTTTTCAAGGTTGCAAGATTTGATTGAGTGTGAGAAATTAGATAGGACTTGCTTTCAAAGTGTGTTATTACAGGAAAAAGACAATATTCCATGTTTCGTCTTCTTGAGCCAACAAATGGAAAACCTTGTTTCTTGTACTTAAATTTCCTTCTATAATTAATGTTCTTTGATTTCTGCAGAGTGTGCATCTAAAATTGTTATTATACTTACTAGGCATAGTAAAATCGCCTGTTGTCGGCACATATAGTGTAGCAACTCTACTGATTACGAACCTCAGTTGATAAATTTAT
>SNQJ01S0019965.1:94975-109999 GCA_010110895.2 Picea sitchensis
TGCTTCTTTTTAGTATAAATAGGAGTCGAGGGTATGAGAACCCTAGCTTGGATATTATTGTAATAGAGCGCTGCTCGATTAGAGGTTGCCCCCTCGAAGAGGCCTGTGAACATTGCTATCTGATTCAAAGTGCTATTTCTGTTTCCATTTCGTGAATCATTTCTGTGTATTGTGAAGATTATGCTGGATATTTTACTGTTATTCTGTTATTTCTAGCATTTCGTTTATGTTCTGCATATTTTATATATCTAGTATCTTGCAGAGGATAACATATTCTTGTTTATGTAAGCTCATCCTTTGGATGAGTCCCTCAGAGTATATTTAACGAACCCTAGGAAGGAGTGGCTCGATCCCATTATGGGTCTTTCGATGTTTGTTTAACGAATCCAAAGATAGAAAACTCGGGGGTTTTTCATGTTTCGAGAGTCTAAAAAACAATTAAAGAGAAATCTCTCAGTTCCTTTTTTGTAAAATAGTTCGACAGGACCGAAAAAGTGATAAACTATCACCCATCAAACATTTTGTTCAGATACTTTTACAAGCGTGAACAGAAAAAGGTCGCTCAGCCATCTTTTTGTTTTTATGGAGTGTGAAAAGAACTTAAAGGATACTCCTTTGTGTTCGTCGTTTTCGTGTGACCATAACAAGTATGAAAAGATGAGAAAAGTATACTCGGTTATGTTCTGATGTATTTTCGAGTGCGAGAACGAACAAAGACTGAGCTCGAGGTTTTTCTAAAAACCATAAAAAGCATCCGTACATGCGACAAAAAGAAAAAACACCCGTACTCCTCCGTGTGGACTTCAAAGTTGATATACCTACAAAAATTCACACTACAGGGATATTAGGCATTAGGTTTTATAGACAAAACAATATAAAAATCAACAAAAAATGGTAAAAAGTGAATAAATATGGGTAAAAAGGGATTTTACCATTTTCAATGTGATTTTGCCAAAAACCTTGCCCAATACACCTCATTTTCCCCCAAATTTTGTTGCACGATCGCAGGAGGTACAAGCGACCATTTGGAAAACCATCTCCGCCAACGAGGTAAGCTCCTAATCTTCTACCTTTTCAATGGTTTAGTTTTAGTTTTCATTGCTAAATTTCAAGGTTTTGGGTTCATTTTAGGGCCATAAATTGCGCCCAAGCGTTCTCGTAGGCTGGCCATGTGAGACCTACAAGAATCTAATATTCTCACAGGCGTCCTTAAGGGCGCCTGCGAGAATCTTGCACTGTGCTAAAAGAGAACTTGTGGGGGCCAAAAAATGAAATTTGAATTTGATTTTTGCTCAATAAAAATTACACCAAGGTTTGAAATAAGTTGTTCACCCTTCTCTTATGGTTCTTGTGCAGGTGATTGATCATCACAATGTTGGAGTGGCAAGAAAGAGAGCATGAAGAGGAAGATTCCATTTTCGGGAATGACCCAGGTACCATTTCTTCCCTCCGAGACTATGGGCTCTTGAAATTCTTCAGAATTTTGGGGATGAGGGCCCAACTCAGATTGTTGGAATGCCTGGTACATATGTGGGATGTGGACCAACAGTTTTTTCACGTGGGAGTCCACACGCTAACCATAGATATAGAGGATATCTATTTTCTAATAGGACTATCATGGCGTGGGTACCATGCTATCTTTACCGGTAATCGAGGTGGTGGACTCCCTATGAGTGAGCATTGTCGCCAGTACTGTGTTCCTGAAGCAGAAAGAAGCAAGGGCAAGGTTGCTATTTGGGGGGTCCAAAACTTGACCCTGTGAACCATCTTGTTCACTATAGCACGCATGGCCGGGAGAACAACTCCACACATGGCTCTCCAAAGCTACTTCCAATATGCCATAGAGTGCACAGAGCCACGAGTCTTCAACTGGTCAGATGCAGTTCTCCGCAGTATGAAGAGGCAATTGACAAAGTGCAGGAGGGGCAACTTGAAGCAGTTTGGGTATGGATCACTTTTGGTTTCCTTCTTTCTCGAGAGGGTCTCATTGCTGAGATTACAGGTTGATTGGGGTTTATCGACCCCACAGGATCCGAGGATGCTGAGGTGGTGCAACCTCATGGCCCGACACGTAGTCGGGCCCATCATCAAGTACAATGATTCATTTTTCGATTGGTTGCGGCCACAAATGTTGATGATTGATGACTAAGCATACGTTGGTTTGGACTTCCGAGGGGATCCAAATTTGGCCCTACCTGAGGATGCTCAGTGGGGTGACCTAGGTAAGAAGTACACATTTTGTTCTTTTTAAATGTTTTTGTAATTTTTATCATACAAAATGTTTTTATGTTTGTCCAAGAACTAATCAAAAAATCTCTTTTTGATGACACAGATGTGGGGCCATATCGACCACCAGGAACATCTCCTATTTAGCGGCAAGGAGAGGTGGCTCTAGTGGCGCGATGGGATGTCGAAGACTATGAGGCAGTGGAGCAAAACTTGGAGGGGTTGACCGCTGACATCCCAGATATGGCTATTGGAGAGATCCCTAGGTGTTACTAGCGCCACACTGTGGGCGTGTCAGAGTCTATTAGTCTACTGCTTCGTAGGGTGGCCCGGGCGGTCATGTGTTATCGTGAGCGTCACCCATGACGCTATTTTGTAGAAGCTATGAGCTTCACATTTTGAGATTTTGGTCCTTGGATAGAAACTTTTTGTAAAAACTTTTGATCGTTATATACATGTATATGGCTTCTACCAGCTTATCTTATGTTGTGTGATACATGTGATGTGATTGGTTTATAAATGGCCCAAATGTCTATCTAATACATAGTTAGCTAATGCATCAGTCAATATATTTAGACATCTAGGAATGTGGTGATACTCAATATAATCAAAATAACGTTCCAATAGGCAAATTCATAAATATACCCCTAATAAAGTAGGACTTCGAATAGCATAGACATTACTTAGTTGTAGTACTACTAGTTGCTAATCGAGTCATACAACCAAGTGGAGGATACCGAGTGAAATAGAATCAATCAAAAATTCAATAACGATGCTATACTCTGCAATATTGTTGGTCGTATGACCGAGACACACACCTCGTAGAGTGATAAGCTCGTTTGTAGGGGCGTAAATTTCCCAAGTAGCAAAAGTGAGGTTCTGAGTACTACGGTTAGCGCCATCAGCGAAGCCAATGTGGGGTAGCGAAGACTCCGACATCTAGAAACCAAACACAACGTAACATAAGTGGTCGAGGGCAGAGACTAGATAACGAAAAAGCATACTACAGTAACACACCAGAAGTATGATACAATAAAATACATGTACTCATGCACAGGTGATCGTAGGCATAGTACTTATTTAAGTACAACCCATTTCTGGGTTCACTCAAAGGGATACCATCGTAGTCCACTAACTCGTAAGATCCTTTCTCCAAAACTCATCTAACGATATAAGGACCTTGCCACATAGCTTCGAATTTTCCTACTCCTAGCATATCTCGATCTTGTTCATAAAGGAGAACCAGATCACCTTTGGAGAAAACGCGAGGCTTGACATGTTTGTCGTATTGGGCTTTAACGCATTTATTTTGGGCTTCTATGAGTAGGGTGGCGTTGCGGCGAGTTTCGTCTAATCGCATGAGATATAATAGACGTTCTTCTTCGGCAGACATGTTTGGGAGGATTTTGACTGCTAGGTTTAGGGAGGGTATCTCGCATTCAATTGGCAGGATGGATTCTAGACCATAGACTAACTGGAATGGTGTAAACCCGGTAGCAGACTTAATGGATTCCTGATAAGCCCACAATGCTGAAAACAACATCATCTTCCAACTCGTTTTATGAATCCCAATCATTCATCGAAGCATGGTAATGAGGACTTTGTTAATTTCTTCAACTTGGCCGTTGGCTTGTGGGTAATAGGGTGTTGAGTTTTCATGGCGAAGACCCAAATTTTCAATGAGTTTGGACATCATGAAGTTTCTAAAGTGGCTACCGTGATCAGTGATGATAGCCCGAGGAACACCAAAACGAGCTATGATGTGATTGAATATGAATAATGTTGCGGTCTTTCCAGTGTTGTCAAATGTTGGCATCGCCTCAGCCCATTTCGTAAAATAATCTACAGCTACAATAATGTATCCATGCCCCCCAGCCGAGTGAGGGTGACATGTCATGAAATCGATACCCCATTTTGCAAAAGGACCAACGGAGACCATAGGGTGAAGAGAAGCAGGGTGTGACCGTATTTTATGGTTGTAGGTCTGGAAAGCATGGCATTTTTGGACGGCAATTATACAATCGTTAAATAAGGAAGGCCAAAAATACCCTGCTCGCAAGATCTTCTGGGCAGTGGCATACCCAGACATATGACCACCACAGGCTCCAAAATGGCAGTCATTTAGGGCTTTCTCGGCTTCGTCAAACGTGAGGCAGCATCGAAAAATGGAGTCAATCCCACGACGATAAAGAGTATCACCGAGGATAATATACTGACGGGCTTGGTAGTGTATTCAACGGTGGTCATTACCAAACAAATTGGGTCAGAAATTCTGGGTTTGGAGATATATGATGATATCTCTGTACCAAATATCATTGGAACTAATTAGGAAAAGGGATTCATCAGGTAATGAATCGGTTGCTACATTTTCCGTCTCAGAGTAGGGAAAGTCGCATATCAACTCAGTAAACACTACGGATTTCTTGGACTTAGCGCGTTCGAATTCTAAGTCAAATTCCTAGAGTATCACGATCCAATTGGAGTATTTTCCCCCTAGCAGTTGTCGTGTAATAATGTGTTGCATAGGGTCGCAGTTAGAAATTACCGTAGTCTTGCGAGAGAGGATATAGTGTCGGAAACGTTGAACTACTTGGACGGCTACCAAGGCCAGTTTTTCAACATGTAAATACTTGGTTTCGATAGGCATAAGACTTTGACTCAATTAATAGATGACATCTTCATCATGAGAATCATCCTCCTGGACGAGAACCATAGCGATGGTGTAGTCCGAGGCTGCAAGGTAGAGGAAATAATTGCGACTGTAATCAGGTGGGAAGAGAAGTGGGGTACATGTCAGAGACAGTTTCAAAGCTTCAAAATCTTTGTTGGCAGTGGTATCCCATACGAACTCAGACCCTTTCTTGAGTAGTCGTGTAAATCCAAGAGTTAGCTAGGCATAGTTTGGGATGAAATGACGAAGAAAGTTTTCCTTCCCTTACAAACTTTATAACTGGTGAAGTGAGGAAGGAGGAGGGAGATTGAGAATCACCTCAACCTTCAAAGGATCTACTTGGATCCCTTGATGTGAAACAATAAAGCCTAGAAGTCAGTCGGATTCTACGTAGAAGACGCATTTGTGAGGATTCAAGCGTATATGGTAAAACCGACATCGAAGGAAAATGGCCCGGAGGTGTATGGGATGATCTACACGATGCATGGAATGAGCGGGTAAGTTGTCTAGATATGGTTGCACAATGTGATTGATATCATGGAAGGCGTAAGACATAGCGCGCTGAAAAGTTGCGCCATCGTTTTTTAGACCGAAAGGAAGTTTTTGATAGGCAAAAGTGCCCCAAGGAAAAATAAAAGAAGTTTTGTGTTGGTCTGCGAGAACGATATTGATTTGATTATATCCGGAGAAACCATCCATCAGAGAGAAGATTTCACTGTCATCACAATCGTCGACGATCTGGTCGACGAAGGTGGTAGGAAAGTTATCTTTAGGACATGCTTTGTTAATATCCCTATAATCAATGCACACGCGGATTGTGCCTTGTTTCTTGTCGATCGAGACAAGATTGGAAAGCCAGTTAGTGAGAGCCACCGGGTAAATAAATTCATCTTTGAGAAGTTTCTCGACTTCAAGTTTGATAGCGACCGCTTTACGTGGGTGGACCGGATGAAGTCGTTGTTGGACGGGTTTAGCGTCTGGGTATGTCTTAATCTCATGTATCACAATGTTGGGGTCAATACCTGGCATTTCTTCATAGCTCCAGGCAAAGACGTCACGAAATTGTTTGAAAAGCGACTTGTAGGTGACAATTTCGTCAGAGGAACACGAAGCTCCGATATGCACATTTTTGACAATTCCAGGTTTTATGGATATGTCAAGGGGAATGGTGGGTGAGATATTACTTAAGTTCCCTTCGGAAAACACATTGTGTGTAGACTCAGGAATGGTAGAAATGATGACAACGGTCAACAAGGTCGAGATCCGTTGGTAGTTCTCGATGGTGTGTTGTTCCAGGGAGAGGATGGAACGATGATGTCCATCGTCCCAGGGGGTGTCTTCCATAACAGACATAATCATCTCGTCCATGGGAAAAATTACGTGGAAAGGATCTGGAGATAAATCATCAAGAGAGGGGGTAGAAGGGGTTGCTGATTGAATGGCCTGATAGGTGGATTCGATCGGACTCAAAGGCATTTCATCTTCGTAATGAAGATGATCGTCGGGGTTGGGTACCATCCATGGGTCATGAGATGCAGGGGTTCCATGAATAGAGGTGGAGATCATGTTGATCGAGGCGACAGATGGATGTGGAACATCGAGTGGTGGGATGGGGAAGGTACCCATTAAAGAGGAGTCTTTAAGAAGACCCATACCGACGTTCTCGTATCCAGGAGGGGGGTTTGGCAATGAATGGTATGTTGTTGGTACGTGTATCCGAGTTAAAGAAGGCTAATTGGTCAATGGTAATTACCTTTCCATGATGTGGGAAACGCATGACATGGAAAAGAGTCGACACAATTGCGTGCATGGAATCAATCCAGCTACAGCCAAGTAGAAGGTTGTAATCGAGAGGAGCGTCAAAGACCTCCACTTCAACTTGGACCATTTTGACTTCTAACGTAGTCGGTAACGAAGGGAGGACACCGTAAGGCTCAAAACCGGAGCCATTAAAGGCTTTGAGTGTGTTGTGGGATTTAGTCAAAGGAGGAGAGTCGATGGCTTTTCAGCAGGTAATAGACATGACACACGTCAAGGCACCCTCGTTGATAACTGTCCTACAAATGTTTTTGTCGGAGACAATAACTTGTATTTGGAATGTGAGTTGAGGGGGTAACCTTGGAATGTGATCTTCCAAGTCAAAAATTATTAAATTCGTATCCGTAGGGTCGATTCCATCGATAGCTTTGAACAATTCCTTCCATTGTATAGGACAACTTTGAATGACTTCGAGGGCTGACATTGCAGATGGTGCTTGGGCCAGATCTTCAACAATACTATAGTTCTGGGTAGCACGGGCATGAGGATTGAAAGCCGATTTCCGAACGACTCCCTTTGGAGCAGGGCGAAGAACTGTGTCGAGGCTTGGTTGTTCGAGACGAAGAGGACCATTGGTAGGTGGAGTCATGGGATATGGCTGGACCAACGAAGGAGGTATCGCATCAACTTTCTCTTTGGAGGAAGAATAATCTTTGGCTCGAGTGGTAAGTGTAACGTCATTCTTCTTTGAATCACCTGTACACATTAAGACATAGGATGTATTGGAGGGGGTAGGTTGGTCATGAATGACCAATTGGGCCTGTTGTTGAGAAGGGAAGGGTTGTGACAATACGGATAGAGTGGATGGTTTCGTGGTCCCTTGAAGGAACTTATTCACCTCTGCTCATTGTGGAAAATCCTTAGTGTAGTGATCATCACCGCAGATAAGACAAGGGTATCGGGGTTTTCACTTATCCCTATCGTCAACAGGTGGTGTTTTGGTTCTCTCTGCTTGCGAATTATTTTTTTCCTCCTTATTCTTACCCTTTCCCTTTCTGGATTTGTTTTTACCGGCAGGGGTAGATTGAACAACATTTACCTCAGAATTTTTACCGATGGGAGGGGTAGGAGACGGAGCATTTTGAACATTAGTAGAAATTGGTTTGGGTTTGTTGCTAGAAGTTTGGACGGAATGCGGTTGGGCATGGAAAGTGCCAATCACACCATCGGTTGCATGAGAAGCAAGAGGAGTAGTTGAAGTGGCAGAAGTATAAGGACAAGGTGCATCAGGGAGTAAGTCGTAAAGAGTACCCGTTTGTGAGTAAACGAGGTCAAGGTATTGAGCACGACTAATGGCTTGTTCTTACATGACAACTCCACCCATGGCGATGTCACGACCAATGTCATTCACGAATGATTTCATGAACCACTCTGCCAGTAACTAATCGGGAAGTTCGAGTTTGATGAGACATCGTCTCCATCGCCACTCATGAATGTGATCAAAGATATGAGTGGCTTTGGTTTGTTTTAAAGAACTCAAAATATCGGTCCCTGTTTCATAGCGGATCAGTAACTGGTAGTGAGTGAGGAAATCCATGGCGAGGGTGTTGAAGTTGGCGAAGAAACCTCGTGGTAATTCTATATACCACTTGGCGGCGGAACCCATGAGGGTTCGCTGAAAAAGGTGTAAATGAATAGAGTCATCCATCAAGGAGTTGGATGAGCACCAAAGGTGAAAAGTCATGACATGGTTGTTCGGGTCCTCTCCCAGTTTGCCATCGAATTTAGGGATGTTGGATGGTAGTTTGGCCAGTATGGCGAGCCATTGAGGAGAGCGACGGATCAGATCATTTAAAATCCTCGACATATCTGGGAGGTCCAGGGTGGATAAGAAAGGTAACTGTCTATTCACATGCGGATATTGGTGACTTTGGGGAGGGATTCCCTTCGGCAAACCAGTGGGACCATAAGCAGTCTACATATAATGCAAGGATCCGGGAAGATTCGGTTGTTGGTGTGGAGGAAAGTAACTCATAGGGTTGTACCCTTGAATGGGGGCGTGGGGTTGAGAATTCAAGCCCCAAATAGGATTAGACGTACCTGGATAGGGTTGGCCTATACTAGGGGGTATGACAGAGCTCATTTGAGGTTGTTTCCCCCCAGTCGGTGGAGGATTATGTTGTATAAGATGATTCCAATATTGGGCCAAGGATGGAGGTATGTTTTTTCCATAGGGTGGGGTCGGTGGGGGTTTCCCTTCAATCGGGGGTTGTGTCCCAATTGGGATTTGTCCTATAAGGGGGGGTTGATTTGGGCCTCCTTGGTGAAATTGTCCACCAATCCACCAACAGGAATCTGGTAATTTGGTCTGAACAACGGAATGGTGCCACTAGGATCAGTGCCTCCGATAGAGGATGGAATAGGTCCTCTGAAATGGGGCAGAGGGAGTGTCGGACTGAAACCGGGAGGATGGTTCCCAGAAGGAGTGGGACCACCAGGAGTTCTGGATGTGATTTGCGTAGGAGCGGGAATAGAGGCATTCAATGCATGGTATTCGGGTGGAAGTGTCGGGGTGACTCTGGGCGAAAGTGGTGTACCAATGGGGGCTTGGCTAGCCGCGGTAATCCCGGTGTGAGAACTCGTAGTATCTGTGTAATGGACCATTTGTAAAGGGAGAGTCAATATGTGGTCATCTCGTGGAGCTTATGTACCATGAAAATAATAAGCAGTAGTAAAAGGTATTGCGTCTGGATCAGATGTTTCGGGTAGCTCAGGTGAGACAGTGATATCAATGCCTGCTCCTGAGCCAAAGAGATCCCGTCTAAAAATGTCAGTATTCCAAAAAGGATCTTGACCCTCAGGTCCTAGGAAAGGTCCAGTCGGTGATCCAAAAGACTGAACAACTAAGTCTCTGGAAGAATTCACTCGCACAATGCGTCTCTCAGAGTCGGGATGAAGTAGAAAGTCCTCTCGAGAAATTGTAATTCGGAACTGTTCTAGAGAGTTAGTTCTTTCCACTTGTGGAGTGGCAACATCTTGGACTTCACTATGTTGAGGAGAGCCCTTCGGTGAGTTGGTAGGCAAGGGTTGAGAACCTTCCAAATTTTTTGGGGGTAAGCCTTTCATTCTACGTGAACGGCGTGAAGGGTCAATTGTGATCGAGTTAAAAAACTTACGAAGGAAATTCTGAGGTCAACTTGGGTAAACAAATAGCACGCACTAGTAAAAATCTAGGAAGCAAAACCAAGCAAACAAGACCTTCTAATTCCGAAGTCACTAGTTGGTGATGAAATCCAACGTCATGACGACGAGACCAGGAGGGACTGGGCTAACGTGGAAAAGTTACGTTGACGACCTGCTTAACGGACTTACACCCTGGTGCAAGCTCCCACACATAATTGTACGTATACCCTCCAAGGAGCCCGACTGAGTCTGACCAACGTTGATTCCAGGTACCGTGAAGACTTTCCCCTTCACAGTCACCTCGTGTAAGACCCTAAAAATATAGGTTACTAAAGTTACCACCAACAACAATAATTCCTGGGGGAACAGTCAACAGTCCGATCCACACGCAAGGGCAGGGTATCTAGTCTGAAATCAGCTTGAGAGGCTTCCACTCATCATTGTGGGTATACCTTCAAGCGACCCCCATAATATGTGAAATCTCTACACCGATATCAACAAAGCAGGGTGAGTAACTCTATCAATCTCAATGCGACCTCAGGTTTGACCCTTGTGTGAGAAGGGCTTCCCAGGACAAAACGCTATAAATGGAATTTGACACTCCTTATCACAAGATACTATTGTGTTTTTTGTTCTTTGGAGAGTGTGTCTCACTGCCTATTCCAAAGCTCTAGCCTAGCTAATGTTGGTGTAAAGAGTCATAGAAAAGAGTTACTAGTTAAATTTTAAAATTGCGCAATATTATTAAAGGCTATTGTTACTCAAAGGAGACGGAAATGAAACCGATGTTGTGTGAGACTCTGACCCAACAATGCATAGATAGGAATGAATGATACAATTTTTTTGTTCGATGAATCCTACTTACAAGAGGGAAAGAGGAGTTTTATGGAACAATATGAACTACAATGTATGATCTTCTCTGAAATGCAATATCAATCAATCATGAACAATGCAAATTCTCTATTCGTTATATTTCAACAATTGAATGGCAATATTTTCGAATAAAAAGTTGCTTAAAAAGAAAAAATATTTTTTAATTTTCACTAGAAACCAAACAACAGTGGTGGAACTAAGAAAAACCAGCAACTAATGAAAAAGCAATATACAACAAAAAACCCAAACCAATCTTTCAATGAAGACAAAAATAACAAACAAACAAGACTAGTCTCTTCAAACGCATGTGGGCAACAATTTTCCAAGTAATGAGCAATTGAAAAAGACAATTAATCCCAACTTTTAAACCGATCACCGGCTCCCAACCAAACAAGCACTCGGATTTCAAAACCAGAGATTATATCCTTGTTAAGAAAAGGTCAAGAGGTAACAGTTGAGAAAAAATGAACAAGAAGAGATTTTGATTTCCAAAGACTAATCATTCATGAAATTCAAAATCAAGAAACAATCAATCGTTGGCCAGAGAAGTTCTTTTCAGACACACATACAAATATGGGCATCTGAGGATACAAAAAACCTTAATCCAAAAAATTTGCAAATGGGTTCGCAGGCTGACAGTCGTGTATAGTGCGAGAATCAAGGATTCTCGCAGGATGGACACAAGCAGAGTGCGAGAAGTTCACACTGGACTAAACAGCAGGTTGCGAACTCTAGTGGTTCTTGTAGGCTACAGAAGGGTGCAGTGCGAGAAGGCCTGAAACTAAGCAAAATTTGGAAAAAAGACAAAAAAATTTAAGGAACTCCGGTATCTGTTGTTCCCGCTTCACTCCGGTGCTCTCGTGAAGTCAAGTCCAAGATAACACAGGCCAACCAAAGTGAAGATATCAAAGTATATTCAATGTCAACTTATGCATATGATCAAGAAATTACACAATAAAGTAAGAGTGACTTTATGGGAAAGGGACATGGCGTTGTATCATATTAATTGAAAGTAGAAGATACAACTTGATCACCTTGATGTCGCAAGATTCCTTTCAGTGACACTAGGTTCCAACACACACACTTTCTCTGCACTTGCATGAAGGAGATCCAATTCCTCTTGATAGACCAAATAGAGTCTTCAAGCTTCTGTCCAAGCAGGGTTCTTCACACAATTCTTTCACCAATTCTTCATTCAATCTTGCTTAACATTGTCCATGAGAAACCTTTCAATATATAGGAGAAGGAGAGATGGTTACATGGATGAGGATGATCCCATCAAATCTGAGAAGTCAGTAGAATGAAAACCATGCGAATGCCAACTCATTTTCTAAAATATTCCCTTCTAGAACCCTCGAGACCTCTTCTCCTTTCCAAGCTTAAAAATAGGTTCGCACCCTATATATGGAGTAGACTAAGAGAATTTAACACCCTAAGTGTGGGTGGCCTGCGATAATGAGGGATTCTCGCACCCTAGACCATAGGCAGCCTGCGAACTCATCTTAAAAATATGGTTTTTGGAAGAAGACAGGAGCCACTTTTCTCAAGAAAAAAGTCCTTGTTGGGAGCCTAAATACATCACTATTAAGACATCACCAAAGTGACCAAAATCATGTGTAACAGGAATTCCTTCCCAACTTTCAAAACCAGACTTAAATCCTATCAGTCTATCTGAAGCCCCAAGGTTCGAGACCTCATCTGCCAGGCATATGGATTGATACTCACGTACACGAGGAATCTCAAAAGGATAACCTAAACTCCCTCCATAACAAATAGGTACAACCTATTGGAACAGGGGTAGACCCGGGGTTCAACACTTCAACAACGCACCAAAAAAGCCCTAACTACTGGCCCTTTCGGCAACACCTGCAAAGAAGATGAAGTCTCATCCGAGGTAGATTCATGGGGGGTTGTAGGACTCAAGTGTCTACAACCTAGTTGGGACACAGATCTGTGATCACAATACTAAACAGAGAACTTAGCAATTAACGTTCATTAGTCTTTGACTCTTATTCACATCGCAGATAAAAACCCTAATTACATAACAATGCAGTATTCAACAAGATCTAAGCATATCTAACCATTTATCACATAGCATCAAACAAATCTAGCATTCATTCATGTTATTAAGCACTAAGATACTACATCAGATGCATCTAATATACATAAAGATTCAACACTAAGCATAAATCACATCAATAACACAACACAATCACAACACTGGATATACGTGGTTCACCCCTAGCGTGGGGCTATGTCCACCAAATATTCGTCTTCTTTATTATATTCCTTCAATCTTCTTACATGCACAGAGCCACAAAACCAACTCCGCATAGGACAGGAGATCTGCACGCACTTTGCCAGATCCTCTTTCCTCAAGTTTGGCACAACACAGAGCCTTCTTACAATCACTTGCACTTAACTCTGCAAGTTCTCAACACATAGTATGCACGGAGCCTTCACAACTAATTTCACTTAGAAACCTTTACATATCTTGCACAAAGACAACTTAGATCTGATGATCCTTACAATGCCTAGCTACTTATTTATACATTTACAAATGGGGCCTAAGCATGGGTAAACCCATGGGCCGACATCCCATACCCGTTACATAATCCCTAAACCCAAAAATCCCACAAAATGGGGGCGAGATCCCGCGATCTCCGCTTCTCTTAGGTGCTTCGTCTTCGACCCGCCTGTCGAAGTCCAAAAAATGATCAAACACGACCAAGGTTCTTCAAAACTTGGTCGAGGGCCAACACAACCCAAGACATTGAAGTCCAATCCCACAACAGCATCGGCCAACAACACTCTAGCGATTATTTGGGACTTCGACATCACAACTCCAATATAAGGAATAAATATTACTGGCATGAGAAGTGGATTGAGTTGTCCCCATACCATAACATGTTATTTATAATATTCTCCTTCATGTTTATGGGCTCCCACGAGATCATCAAATAAACCAGAACTCTCGACCCACTGGGGACAATCACCACCTCACAACATGCAATTAATGCATTAGTCATTATGTCAACAAATAAATAATCCACATGATGACTCTTGCATGTCATCATCATAATACAACGTAATTTTCTATCACCACATGCTCCTGCATGTCATCATGAAACATCTTAGCATAAATATTTCCATGGAATTACATTATGTCATCACATCAGGAGATATTATCATAAGAATATAACATTCACATATCTTTATCAAAGATATATTAGTATAGCATTGCATCAACATGATAGTTGGAACCATGTATAACATAACCTCATGAAAATAATAAACCTTTCAACACATATTGCATACAGGGTAAACAAATATCATGATTCATCGGCAAAAACAAATTTACTAGTTTGCTTAATTACTAGCTTTGGATAACATAACATCATGAAAAATGATAATCCTTTCAACACATATCACATGCATGGTAAAAATATATGAGGATTCATAAGAAAAATCGAATTTACTAGCCTTCATAATTACTATCTTGGATATAAAGAATGAATTCATAATCAAACATCCATTGGATACACTGGGCTAAGCTTGTTAGTCTAAGCTAACTCGAAAAGGGATAAGAATTTCCTTCTTATCAATGATATACAATTTTCTTAATATACTGGTAAGTTAAGCCCCCATCATTTAGAGTCACATTCTCTAGGCATGGAATACAAGTTTCTTACTCTTCAAGCTAGGTGCATATCAATCTCTAACACTTCAACTCATTAATTAATTTGTTGATCACAAAAATTGAGCACTCTCTTGCTAAATCATACCCTCACATATCAAGCTAGAGTGATCTTGGGAATATATTACCATCATGTATTTAATAGTGAATTTGAATCATCCCAAATATTAAAATTGATACATCCAAAATACTTGAAGAGAACATAGTCGTATATCAATGCTCAAGGCTCATCCACCATTATTATCATTTGTTTAAGGATCAAGACTTAAGAACATAGTGATATTACTCTGAAAAGTGAAGAAAATTTACCACAATCTTTCAATTTAGTCAGATCACACATTAAAAGTGTTCACCATTTAGGTTTGGAAAGAGACCATAGGGTGGGTGCATGAAGTTGGTGGACAAAAAAGTGGAAATGAGGTGAGTAGGAACGTGCACTCGTAGGAACGTGTGTGCATTTCTAGGAACACACATGCATTCCTAATGTGACAGGTTCGACAAACCTCAAACCTCGACTCAACAATCCATGTAGGAAAATTCCCAAGAACATGTTTGTGTTCCTTAGAAACACGTGTATAAGAACATGTTTGTGTTCCAAAAAAAATGAAATAAAAAT
>SNQJ01S0019966.1:48799-59291 GCA_010110895.2 Picea sitchensis
GGGAATTGATTTTAGTGAGATTTTTTCTCCTATTGCCAAGTTAACCCTCCATAAGATTTCTGTTATTTGTTGCTACTGCATTTGATTTTTGAATAGAACAAATGGATGTGAAGACAACATTCCTACATGGGGATCTGGAAGAATAAATCTATATGAAGCAACCAGAAGGCTATGCTGTGAAGGGAAAGAAGGAGCCGGTATGCAAGTTGAAAAAGTCCCTGTATGGTTTAAAACAATCACCAAGGATGTGGTATCAAAATTTTGATACTTATATGTTGGGAATTGGCTTCACAAGAATAAAAGAGGATCACTGTGTGTATTTTAAATTAATTGGTGATCATTTGATTTATTTGGTCTTGTATGTGGATGACATGTTGCTGATAGGAAAAAAAAATGAGATTATCCATGATGTGAAAACTCAATTGTTCTCTAAATTTGACATGAAGGATCTCGATGCTTCAAATTTCATTTTGGGAATGGAAATTAAATGAGATCAGAAAAGGAGGAAACTCTGGTTAAATTAGAGAAAATATGTCGAGACAATATTGCAGAGGTTTCATATGCAGGAATGTAAATCAGTCACGGTTCCTATTCCTGTTGGTGTAAAGTTATCTGCAGATCAGTGTCCCAAAACACATGAAGAGGAGGAGGACATGTCTCGTGTTCCATATGTGAGTGCAGTTGGCATTTTGATGTATGAAATGGTCTTTTCTAGACCGAACATTGCACATGTAGTGGGAGTTTTGAGCAGGTATATGTCAAAACCAGGGAAGGTGCATTGGACAACAGTAAAAAGAGTTTTCAGGTATTTGCATGGCACTGGTAGTTTTAGATTGTGCTACGAAGGAAAACTGGGATTGGAAAAAGTGGTGGATATACATGGCTTTGTGGATGCAGACTGGGTTGGAGATTTGGATCGTAGGAGATCTACAAGTGGGTATGTGTTTAACATGTTTGGAGGAGAAACAAGTTGGATGAGCAAAAGACAGGATGTAGTGGCACTTTCAACTACAGAAGTTGAATACATGGCAGCCACTCATGCAAGTAAGGAAGCAATATGGTTAAAAAGATTGTGTTCATGTATTGGGTTTGATAGATTGTGACAGTCAGAGTGAAATTTTTCTGGCAAAGAATCAAACTCATCATTCAAAGAAAAAACATATTGATATTCAATATCACTTTGTGAGAGACATGGTTGAAGAAAAGAAAGTATTGTTGATGAAGATGGACACTTTGAAGAATGTTGCAGATTCATTAATAAAATCTGTGAGCACTGAGAAGTTCTCTTGGTGTAGAGGATCCATGGGCATTGCTGCCCTGGATTGTTGACTATGTAACCATGTAATCCCCTATATGCAAAGAAAACAATAAGTGGGAGAATTTTAGGTATGTGTTATATTCTTTGCATGAGTAGTCACATATTTTTCTGCCTCGAAAAATGTGTCACATATTTTTCTGCCTTGAAAAACGTGTCACATATTTTAGGTGGTTTTTCGGCACATGGTTTCTTTGCCAATGGTTTTCTATTTCCGATTAAGGAATTAGGGTTTTGGACTAATCCAGGTCATTGGGTTAGGGTTTTGGATGTCGCTGGCTCTTATATGTATATTGTATTGTAAACAATGTAACACAATGAAAATATAGAATATGCTGGTTTTCCCGGTTTGGGTTTCCAGGGGAAAAATCTTTGTGTAATGTTTGTATTTTCCATTGTGTCTTTTATGTTCTTTTACTTAATATATTTTTGCAGTAAATATTGTACAAGGTTAAAATCTACATTTGGTATCAGAGCTTTTTTGGCTTCAGGGGGACACCTTTGTGGTCAAGGGTTTGGCTCAGGACTGTAATAAGCCTTGTTGCAGTGGGAGATCCGTGGTATTGATTTTTCAGGTGAAAAGAAATGGCAAGAAATTTGAAGATGGAGATCGAGAAGTTTAATGGGAAAAATTTTGAGTTGTGGAAGATCAATATGGAAGATCTGTTGGTGGACAGAGATCATTGGATCGCGGTAGATGACTGGAAAAAGTTGGATCGGAAGGCAAAGAGCACAATCCGACTGTGTCTCTTTGATTCAGTATTACTGAATGTGTCAGAGAAATCTACAACCAAGGATTTATGGGAAAAGTTGGGGAAGTTGTATGAGTCTAAGTCCCTGGTAAATAAATTATTCCTGAGAAAGAAGCTATATAACCTGAGGATGAGAGATGGAGATTCGGTGGCAGAGCATTTGAACGCCTTTAATACTATGGTAAGTCAGTTAGTATCTGTTGAGATTAAAATTTCATATGAAGATAAATGTATTAGTTTACTATGTTCTTTACCAAACTCTTGGGATAGTCTGGTTGTGGCCATAGGTAGTGATACAACTTCCTTTAAGTTTGATGAAGTGGTCTCTTCCTTGTTGTCAGAGGAGATGAGACGAAAGAATATGGAAGGACATAGCACAGACACATTATTTGCAAGAGGACGTTCCCAGGAAAGGAATAGATCTAATTTCTCAAGTGGGACATCTAAGTCTAAGGGTAGATCTAAATCTCTCGGAAAGTTTATAAGGGTATGTTGGAGATGTGGAAAAGAAGGGCACTACAAGAAGAAGTGTAGATCTAAGGTTGAGAAAAAGAAGGGATCTGAAGAATCTCATTCTATAGAATAAAAGACCTCCAAGGATGAAGGAGGGGATGTGTACTTGGCTTCTTCAACCACACATGCAAATCATGAGGCATGGTTGGTTGAATCTGGTGCATCCTTTCATATGACTCCCCACGGGGAGTGGTTTTGCGAGTATGAAAGGCTTGATGGAGGTAATGTTTTATTAGGTGATGATTCGACAACCAGAATCATAGGACGGGAAAACGTCAAGTTGAGGCTAATAGATGGAAGGATTAGAACACTACCTGGTGTTCTGCACATCCCAGATTTGGCCAGAAATTTGATTTATGTAAGAAAAATGGACGATCCAGGGGTAAAAGCAATATTTGAAAAGGAAACCCGCAGGATGGTTCGAGGAGCAATGGTGTTGCTGACATGAGTTCGGTTTGGAAATTTGTATAAGCTGGAAGGAAGCACTATTAGTGATGGGTGTAATAGTTTCATTGTTCCTGATATTAGAGTTGAAGAAGAAAAAACTCCTACAGTCTCTAGAGAAAAGGTTATGTTGTGGCATCAAAGACTAGGGCATATCCGAGAGAAGGGTCTTTGAATACTACACGATAAAGGTATGGATGAAGGTATGTTTAACTTCTCTTTGGATTTTGATTTATGTGAACATTGTCTATATGGGAAGCAAAATCGGGTAAGATTCCCCTCTGGTGAAAAGAGGGCAGAAGGAATTTTATAGCTAGTTCAGAGTGATGTTTTTGGACCTGTGTCGGTCCCATCATTGGGAAAATTTGTGTACTATGTCTCATTTATAGATGACTTATCAAGGAATACTTGGATATATTTCCTCATGAAGAAATCTGAAGTCTTTGACATATTTAAAGAGTTTAAGGTTCTTGTTGAGAATCAAATAGAGAAAAGGATTAAGGTGTTGAGGACAGATAATGGCAGAGAGTTCTGCGGGAATGAATTTGAATAATTCTGTAAGAAGTGCGATATAGAAAGGCAGAAGAATACTCCATATACTCTTCAACATAATGGAGTTGTAGAAAGGATGAACAGGACGCTGATGGAAAATGCAAGGTGCATGCTCAGTGGTGCCGGGTTAGGGAAAGAATTATGGGCAGAGGCAGTGGGTACTACATGTTACCTGGTCAACAGATCACCCTCATCAGCGTTGGATGAAAAGAGTCCACAAGAGGTATGGACTAGTAAGGAACCTTCTCCCACACATCTCAAGGTATTTGGCTATGATGCATATGTTCATGTTCCAAAGGAAAACAAGAGTAAGCTAGATAAGAAGGATGAAAAGTGTATCTTTATTGGATATAAATATGGTCTCAAAGGTTATAAGCTTTGGAACCCAGAAACTAAGAAGGTAGTGTATAGCTCAGATGTGGTATTTAAAAAAATGAAGGATGATGCTAAACAGGAAGTCCTACCAAGTAAGGAAGAACCAGAGAAAATAGAGTTTGATTTAAAATATGATAAGTCAGACTCTGCAGAAGAACATGAATCAGAAGAATAAGATCCTCATACTCCAGTATTGAGGAGATCGGTTCGAGAAAGAAGGTTATCGAAAAGGTACACTCCATTTGATTTCCATTCAAATTTTTCTTTGTCTATTACTGATGATGATCCTAGAACTGTCAGGGAGGCAGTGGATTCAGAGGATCCAAATCTTTGGAAAAGGGCCATGGACGAAGAAATGGCATCTTTGGATAAGAATGAGGCTTGGGATCTAGTGGAGTTTCTGACTAGAAGAAATCCCATTGGAAGCAAATGGGTATTTAAAAATAAGCCGAATGCAAAAGGAAAAGTGGAGAAAGACAAAGCTTGGTTAGTAGCAAAGGGTTATTCCCAGGTTGAGGGAATTGATTTTGGTGAGATTTTTTCTCCTGTTGCCAAGTTAACCTCCATAAGATTTATGTTACCTGTTGTTGTTGCATTTGATTTTGAAATAGAACAAATGGATGTGAAGACAACATTCCTACATGGGGATCTGGAAGAAGAAATCTATATGAAGCAACCAGAAGGCTATGCTATGAAGGGAAAGAAGGAGTTGGTATGCAAGCTGAAAAATTTCATGTATGGTTTAAAACAATCACCAAGGATGTGGTATCAAAATTTTGATACTTATATGTTGGGACTTGGCTTCACAGGATCACTGTGTGCATTTTAAATTAATTGGTGATCATTTGATTTATTTGGTCTTGTATGTGGATGACATGTTGCTGATAGGAAACAAAAAGGAGATTATCCATGATGTGAAAACTCAATTGTTCTCTAAATTTGACATGAAGGATCTCGGTGCTTCAAATTTCATTTTGGGCATGGAAATTAAACGAGATCCGAAAAGGAGGAAACTCTGGTTAAATCAGAGAAAATATGTCGAGACAATATTGCAGAGGTTTAATATGCAGGGATGTAAACCGGTCAAGGTTCCTATTCCTATTGGTGTAAAGTTATCTGCAGATCAGTGTCCCAAGACATATGAAGAGGAGGAGGACATGTATCGTGTTCCATATGCAAGTGTAGTTGGAATTTTGATGTATGCAATGGTTTGTAATAGACCAGACATTGCACATGCAGTGGGAGTTTTGAGCAGGTATATGTCAAAACCAGGGAAGGAGCATTAGACAGCAGTGAAAACGGTTTCCAGGTATTTGCGTTGCACTACTAGCTATGGATTGTGCTACGAAGGAAGACCAGGATTGGACAAAATGGTGGATATACATGGCTTTGTGGATGTAGACTGGGCTGGAGATCTGGATCGTAGGAGATCTATAAGTGGGTATGTGTTTAACCTGTTTGGAGGAGAAATAAGTTGGATGAGAAAAAGACAGGATGTAGTGGCACTTTCAACTACAGAAACTGAATACATGGCAACCACTCATGCAAGTAAGGAAACAATATGGTTACAAATATTGTGTTCGTGTATTGGGTTGGTACAACAAGCCTTAAGGATAGATTGTGACAGTCAGAGTGCAATTTTTTTGGCGAAGAACCCAACTCATCATTCAAAGCCAAAACATATGATATTCAATATCACTTTGTGAGAGACATGGTTGAAGAAAAGAAAGTATTGCTAATGAAGGTGGACACTTTGAAGAATGTTGTAGATTCATTAACAAAATCTGTGAGCACTGAGAAGTTCTCTTGGTGTAGAGGATCCATGGGCATTGTTGCCCTAGATTGTTGACTATGTAACCATGTAATCCCCTATATGCAAAGAAAACAACAAGTGGGAGAATGTTGGGTATGTATTACATTCTTTGCATGAGTAGTCACATATTTTTCTGCCTCGGAAAACATGTCACATATTGTTTTGCCTCGGAAAATGTGTCACATATTTTAGGTGGTTTTTCGGCACATGGTTTCTTTGCCGATGGTTTTCTATTTCCAGTTAATGAATTAAGGTTTTGGACTAATACAAGTCATTGGGTTAGGGTTTTGGATGTCGCTGGCTCCTATATGTATATTGTATTGTAAACAATGTAACACAGTGAAAATATAGAATATGATGGTTTTCCCGGTTTGGGTTTCCAAAGGAAAAATCTCTGTGTAATGTTTGTATTTGCCATTGTATCTTTTCTGTTCTTTACTGAATATATGTTTGCAGTAAATATTGTACAAGGTTAAAATCTACACAATGGAGACGACCCCTTGTAAGTGCCCAAAGATGGCCAAAGTGCAACATTAGGCGCTGAATTTCCTTTTTAGACATCATTGAGTCTAAGGGAAAATTTAATGCTCCCATCACGTTCGACCCATTATTCTTGGTAAACCCATGTTGATTTGCACTAGCATCCTAAACTTGTAGTGCTTCTTCCAATACCTGCACTAGCCTTGAGACATCATTCTCCAAGCTTTTTGGCATGTCTAAGGGTTTCCTCAACTGTGAATCCTCCTGAAAAAATTCCCCTTAAGATGATTTTTCTCCTTCCTTCAATAGAATAGTTGCCACTTCCTTCACCGAGCATCGAGTTATACTGTCTTTCTTCCTCCAAAGCTTCTTGGTGATATTGAGGGTGCAATCATTAACCAAATGACCATAAGTGTGACAACGAGAACTCTGGAAAGGAGTCCCCTCTATGACTTGACAATAATTCTTGTTCCCAACCTCAAGGTTGATCTCTTCTACCAATCCTTCATATTCATTTATATAAGAATATGAGTTATCGTGCAAGAGTTAGAGTGATGGATTCTATCATTTGCCTCTAGGAAGATGCCTACACTATGTCCAACAACTTTAAACACATTCATTGAACAAAATTTTAGTTTCAACCTTAGTAGCTTCATTCAGATCGATCATTGAGAGGATCTTTTTGTGAAAGGATCAAAACAAGGACTCAATTTATTTAGAGATAAATTTGTAGGACCCACAACCAATGCCTACCCAACACCATCATAGCTTCCTATTCTCTCCTAAATGTAAATGTGATCCAACCTCTTACCAATAAGTGAAATTATGGGAGATAGTCTAGACACGACTTCCAAACTTCGGCTATCCATACCTTTAAACTACTCTCTAACATGTATCATCCAAAAAAAACCCGTCAAGGCTCTATTCACCATATCCACCACCTCATGCTTCTTGATGTCCTCACCAAGGATTAGACTAATCTTCTACTCTGAAGCGTAACACATTTTGTTCCACGCTTCCCTAGATTAACAAGTATTGGATCTTTTCACTTCAAACCACCTTCCATGCCCTCTAAACTTTGAATTCCTTGAGGACCAACTTTGAATACACTTCATCCTTTTGAGTTCACTTAACCAAAAGATATTAGGTTTGAGGTTCCCCTTCGATGATCTACATAAGTTGTTAATAGAATCTAACAATAGACCATCGTTCAACAACAACGAACAAGTTTTAGACTCACCTCTACCACAACCTGTCAAGGAAGACGATGGAATGTTTTCCAAGCTCAAGGAAACAATAAAGTTTACTTTCTTATTTCTCTTGTCACATGTCCCTCCAAGACATGACTTTCATGAGCTCATATCAATATTTTCAGCATTGTCAAATCCATACTTGACCACTATCCTTCCCTCCTTGGAAATACAACCTTGTGCTTATGAATATTTTAAGTTTTTTGTCCAATCGTCCCAAGCTCCCATGGGTTTTCATAACATTATCTTCCTCTAGAAMCTTAGAGAAAAAATGTCGCTTGGAGAAAGTAGTACATCCTACAAGAGGGTCTTTCAAATAACCTATGTATTCTTCAACCATCTCTATGATTAAGGAAACTCTAACTTTGCATAACCCTAGTTCTCACCTAATGTACTTYAGGGAAAGGTTTTACATTTCAAATAATAAATCTAAACTAATGTTTAATACTCCGAACTTARAAATATACAAAATAATTTCTTGAAAAAAAGGACGACATTGAAATAATGTTTGAAAAATGTGGTGGCACAAAGAAAATGTTAGGGATCCCAATGTTGAGGTGGTTAATGGGCTTAATCCCTTAGGGGCACTTACTATTCCTTGGATATTCAAGACACGATTTTTACAATTGTAACTTCTATAAATGATTACTCTCAAAATTTAGTACCATTGTTTTTCCTTCTACCACTATTCATATTCATATGTGGGAGTAAAAACCTTTATAGGAACATTAAAAAATTTAGGAAACTAATTGTCTATTTTTAGGATCAAAGACATTTTTACCTTTTTGAATTGTACAAATATATCTTTAGAGTATAAAAAATTATATAGAACATTGTATACCATTTTTAAATATATTGTGATTTTGTATGTGGAATATTTTACTCATATTCTTTATATAATATATTTTGAAAAATAAATAGAATATCCTTTACTCTATTGTATTACATGTTTTATAGTCTCTTTTAAACTCAACTATATTTAAAACTAAGACATAACATGAAGATGGAAAGAAACTATATATTTCCTCAAAATCTTTAAAATACAAATTATTTGCAAATAGACCTAATAAATAGCATTGCAAGTTTATTTCAAAATTTTATATAAACCATATTATACACAACAGAAGTACAAATTCATTTCAAATATAGAAGCCATATTATACAGTGACATATATCCCTACTAAATAGATTCAAAATCTTTAAAATCCAAATTAATTATGCTAATAAATATAAATGTGAGTTCAGTCTTTAGAATATTTATGCAAATGATTTAATACACCTTTTGTTTTTAATAAAAGCTTTAAAAATTCACTCGCAAAATATATATTACATAGTTGACAGTAGACACGGGTCCAAATCTCTAAGGTTCCACATAGATTATGAATTAATATAAGGGACATGTCATGACATTTTTCATACATACTCTCTAAGATTCCACATAGATTATGAATTAATATAAGGGACATATCATGAAATTTTTCATGCACGGACATATTAGGATATTTTTTACAAAAGTGTTTTTGGTTCAGGAATGATACATGTGCATAATGCATCACCATAATGATTTATTATGGTGTCATCACACCATAATGCATCACAATAATAAATCATTTACAATGCCTTTGATATTAGCAATGCTATGAAAATGATTACAAATATGATAATTCATTTACAATGCCTTTGATATTATTTCAAAAGATATTTGTTGTCATAATAATTTACAATGCCTTTGATATTAGCAATGCTATGAAAATGATTACAAATATCATAGATGTTGAGTATCATACTTAGTATATATTGTTTTCCAGACATTTATATGAGTATGATATTTTATAACAAACTTTATTGTTTTAAATTACTATTAAAAATGGGAATAGTACATTGGTTATCCTTGTTTATAAAAAATTATATGTAATTTAAACTTTTAATAACATAATTTATTAATAGTAAATTGTCATATCCTTGTTTATAAAAAATGGGAATACTACATTGGTTATCCTTGTTTATTAAAAATGGGAATACTACATTGGTTATCCTTGCTTATAAAAAATGGTTATATGTAATTTAAACTTTTAATAACACAACTTATTATTATTAAATTGTCATAGCCATTGATTGCGTAAAGGTTATGATCTTTCTCATTACATCCTTTTAACCGTTTTTCAGAATCAGTACATAGTATGATTTTTTTTTTATTATAAATTTATTTACTTGATTATAGAAGTTATTAAACTAAATATTTATTTACTTGATTATAGAAATTATTAAACCAAATGTTATCAACTTATAAGATAGATTGAGTGTTCTACTAGATTTTATTCAACTTTAATTTCATTTTATTTAAGTTTACTATGTTTTAGTGATCCACTCTTCTACAATTCATTTTAAACAATTGGAAAGAGGGAAAAACATGGTATAATCAAAATGAAATATTCAACTTTTATATATATCCATTTATATTTCATACTTGTCACATATGTGGAATTATTCACAATAGACATATATCCATGCAACGTATCTAAGTTAATGATTAGAAAATTAAAATTTATATACTTGTGCTTCTAATTCCATGTGGGTCTCGAGAAAGAATTTCAATGGATTTCAAGGATTGAATTTCAATGGATTTCAAGGATTTCTTAATCACGGATTGCCCATGGACATGATCTAATGCAACATATCCAAGATAATGTTTTGAAAAATAAATTCAAATACCTATGCTTCAAATTATGTGTAGGCCTTAGGAAAAAATTTCAATGGATTTCAAGGATTTCTTGGTTGAAGATTGCCCATGAAATATATACAAGGCATTATGCAAGATCTCTAAGCTAAAGTTTAGAAAATTAAAATTTAAAACCGATGATTGTAACTCTGTGTAGGCACCGAGAAAGCATTTCAATGGATTACAAGGATTTTCTCGGTCGAAGATTACCCATGGATATGATCAGATGCAACATATATAAGACATTGTGCAACACATCTAAATTTATGTTTATAAAAT
>SNQJ01S0019966.1:91480-111350 GCA_010110895.2 Picea sitchensis
CTTGCCCTAACCCGGCACCACTGAGCATGCACCTTGATTTTTCCATCAGTGTCTTGTTCATCCTTTCTGCAACTCCATTCTGCTAAGGTGTATATGGAGTAGTCTTCTGCCTTGCTATACCACACTTCTTACATAATTCTTCAAATTCATTCCTGCGGAACTCTTCGCCATTATCTATCCTCAACACCTTAATTATTTTCTCTATTTCATTCTCAACAAGAGCCTTAAACTCTTTAAACCTGTCAAAGACTTCAGATTTCTTCCTGAGGAAACATATCCAAGTATTCCTTGAGAAGTCATCTATAAATGAGACACAATACAAAGATTTTCCCGATGATGGGACCAACACAGGTCCAAAAACATCATTGTGAACTAGCTGTAAAATTCCTTCTGCCCTCATTGCACCAGAGGGGAATCTTACCCGATTCTGCTTCCCATATACACAATGTTCACAGAAATAAAAATCCAAAGAACAGTTAGACATACCTTCAACCATACCTTTACCGTGTAGTAGTCTAAGACCCTTCTCTTTGATATGCCCTAGTCTTTGATGCCACCACATAACCTTTTCTCCAGAGATTGTAGGAGTTCTTTCTTCTTCAACTCCAATATCAGAAACAATGGAACTATTACACCCATCACTAATAGTGCTTCCTTGCATCTTATATAGAGCTCCAAACCGAACTCCCTTCAACAACACCATTGCTCCTCGAACCATCCTGGAGGTTTCCTTTTCAAATATTGTTTTTACCCCTGCATCGTCCATTTCGCTTATAGGAATCAAATTTATGGCCAAACCTGGGATGTGCAGAACACCAGGCAGTGTTCTAATCCTTCCATCTATGAGCCTCAACTTGAATTTTCCTCGTCCTATGATTCTAGTTGTCGAACATCACCTGGGAAAACATTACCTCCATCATACCTTTCATATTCACAGAACCACTCCCTATGGGAACTCATATGAAAGGATGCACTTAAGTCAACCAACCATGCCTCATGATCTGCATGTGTGCTTGAAGAGGCCAAGTACACATCCCCTCCTTCTTCCTTGGAGGTCTTTTATTTTGTAGAAGGAGATTCTTCAGATCCCTTCTTTTTATCAACTTTTGATCTACACTGCTTCTTGTAGTGCCCTTATTTTCCACATCTCCAACATACCTTTACAAACTTTCTGGGAGATTTAGATCTACCCTTAGACTTAGATCTCCCACTTGAGAACTTAGATCTATTTCTTTCCTGGGAGCATCCTCTTGCAAATAATGTGTTTGTGCTCTGTCCTTCCATGTTCTTTCGTCTCATCTCCTCCGACAACAAGGATGATACCACTTCATCAAACTTTAAGGCAAATTATTACTACCTACGGCCACAACCAGACTATCTCACGAGTCTGGTAAAGAACACAGTAAACCGATACACTTATCTTCATCTGAAATTTTAATCTCAATAGATACTAACTGACTTACCACAGTATTGAAGGCGTTCAAATGCTCTGCCACCGAGTCTGCATCTCTCATCCTCATATTATACAACTTCTTTCTCGGGAATAGTTTATTTACTAAGGACTTAGATTGATACAACTTCCCCAACTCATCCCATAAATCCTTGGTTGTAGTTTCCTCTGACACATTCAGTAATATTGAATCTGAGAGACACGGTCGGATTGTGCTCTTCACCTTCCGATCCAACTTTTTCCAGTCATCTGTTGAAGTTCATGTAGCTACAGTACCTGAATCTACCGCGATCCACTGATATCTTTCCACCAACAAATCTTCTATATTGAGATTCCACAACTTAAAACTTTTCCCATTAAACTTCTTGATCTCCATCTTCAAATTGCTTGTCATTTCTTTTCACCTGAAAAATCGATACCACAGATCTCCCATTGTAACAAGGCTTATCACAGTCCCGAGCTAAACCCTTGACCACAAAGGCATCCCCCTGAAGCCAACAAAGCTCTGATACCAAATGTAGATTTTAACCTTGTACAATATTTAATGCAAACATATTTTCAGTAAAAGAACAAAAAAGATACAATGGAAAATACAAACATTGCACAGAGATTTTTCCCCTGGAAACCCAAATCGGGAAAAACAACATATTCCATATTCATTCATAGTGATACATTGTTTATAATACAATATACATATAAGAGCCAGCGGCATCCAAAACCCTACCACGATGACCTGGATTAGTCAACAACCTTAATTCCTTAACCAGAAATAGAAAATCATCGACAAAAACCATGTGTCGAAAAAATGCCCAACAATGGACATGAAAATCAAGGCAACATGAAAACGAGGCAAAAATGTGACACATTTCACGAGGCAAAAAAATTTCTCGATGGCACTTCCCCTGAACCCCTGCATGCTCGCCGCAACGCAAACACTTCTACTCGTGCAAAGAATATAACACATACCCAACATGTGTGGGATCCTATATATATTGTATTGTAAACGATGAAGAATGATGATGAATAAAAGATTAGAGGTGCAATGCTAAACAATTTATTGATTTTTCCCGGTTTGGGTTTCCAAGGTAAAATCTCTATGTAATGTGTGTGTGTGTGTGTGTCATTGTATCTTTTCTATTTTTATTAAGAATCTATTTGCAATAGCTAATTGTACAAGGTTAAAATCTACATTCACTAAAGTCGAATGAAGGACATAGATCCCATCTCCCCCTGTTTTCTTTGTTAGAGATGAAGTTTAGTGATATGGATTGTATAGGGAACAAAATAAAACACATAGAGAAATATAATAGAGAGCACATTGATACAGTGAAAACCCAACTTCTGTTAATGAATAAAATAACAGAGTATTGTAGAACATAAACTGGCTAGAATGGTGGTAGCTTATCTCTTGAGAGAGAGAGAGAGAGAGAGAGAGAGAGAGATGTCGATGACACTCATTCGCAAAATGTCGTACAATAGAAAAAAAGAATGACCTTTCAACATAAAGCGAGAACCCTAAAGGTCCAAATCCCTAACCTGGGAGGCAAAGCGCCAAAAGGTGTTCTTCGGCCACGAGGTGTTTAGTTTCTATGTCAACTTCTAGGGCGTGCCTTTCACATACAATATCAATTTGGGGCACATGGTAGCTCGTTGGAAGATCTAACTAAGGACTACAATATTGTGGCATGGCTTGTGTGTGTCAAAGACAAATCTATGCCCTTGAATTTCCCAGAAAACATCATTTAGGGCCTCCAAACAACCTTGAAAGTTTAGGACCTAGAAAATCATAACAAAATTGTCAAGATGGAGAACCATGTTGAGATAGTGAAAGAGGTGGGTAGCCACCGATATCCACCTAGATTAGTCCTCCCCCCTTAGGAAGTAGTGGTCCCCATAACATAAAGTTTTTGCAGTAGAAGGGGATTTTTGTTGAATTTGAATCTTGGTGAGCCATTTTCCTTGCGGAATAAGTTGTCCTAGTTTGACAATCCGATAGAGTTGTATGTTCTATGGGCGGATTCCCTTTATCTTGGTGTCCATGATCTGATCCATTGTGTATTTTTCAAGGTAGGTGGGATTGATTTTTGTAGGGACCAATTGCTCAGCTACCTCTAAGGTGTCTAGAAGAGGTGGGAAATATGGTTGAAGCAACTCCACAATAAATATCGGGTGTGCACCAAGGAAAGGAGGAAAACTCAATTTGAAAGCATTTTCACCCACAACCTTTGTGATGGTGTAAGGCCCATATCAGAGAGGTTCGAGTTCCTATGGGATCCCATGAGGCGCTCTTTCTACAAATGTAACCACACCTTGTCACCAACCTGAAACTTGTGTGGAACTCAATGCTAGTCGTGTCATTGCTTGTACTTGGCATTAGACTTTTGCAATATATTTTGAACCTATTGTTGGAGGTGTTGGATTCATTCAACAAATTTGTCTTCTATTTCTACCTCAGTCTAAGCATGGGAGGACTTTGTTGGTGAAGGTGGAATGAGAAGGGCTACATCAATGGCGACCAATGGTTGGAACCCCAAGAACACCTGAAAAAGGATATGGCCAATAGAGTTGTGGAGGGATTTGTTATAACTATGATGAACATATGGAACACTCTCATCCCATGCATGTGGATGATTAGAGTTATACATGCGTAGGATATGCACATTCATTCTATTGATCAATTCCATTTTCTCATCCATTTGAGTGTGAAAGGTAGTCGATTTATTCAATGTGGTGTCCATTAGAGACCATAGGTTGGCGTAGAAGGTACTGTGGTAGCCCAAAATGAACCCAAACATGCTCAAAGAAGTGTCAAACAGTGGCCTATGTTGTGATACTATTTTTACATGGTGTCAAAATGGCTATCTTAGAGAACCAATTGACAACCACAAAGACACAATCATGACCATGTTTGGTGGAGGGAAAAACTAACATGTAATCCATGGATATTGACTCCCAGGGATTCTCTAGGGTAGGGAGAGGAGTGTAAAACCCTTGCTCCTTGATGGATGGTTTAGTGATGGCACAAGCAGTGTAGGACTTAATATATTGGCTGACATATTGTGGAAGCTTTGGAAAGTAGAAATAGTTATGAAGTAATGTTATTGTCTTCTCCACATCAAAGTGCCCTACCACCCGACTATAATGTGCCTCCCAAATTAGCTTTGCATGCTCACTTGAAGGAACACGAAGATGGCCTAGATAGCATAAGAGCACATCCTGGAAGTGGAAGTCTGGGACTTGTTTGCCTACATTGAATGTATGATAAGTAGTAGTGAAGTCAAAGTCATCATTGTATAATTGTGGCCACTCGAAGGTCTCGTGCCCACAAGAGTTAATTATAACTATGGTTATCACCAACACCAAGGGCCAATTGGGACAATGTGCAACATGATTGACATTGCTCTTCTTGTACTTAATGTTTAAGTGGAATTTTTGTAGGTATGTAAACCACTTTCGATGACAATTATTATGTACCTTTATTTATGTCTACATGAATTGGAAATGCTTGTGATCATTGTGGGTGATCGTTTCCTTTACCAGAATATAATGCTTCCACTGTCAACATGTTTGCACATTGGAGTACATATTTTTGTCATAGTTGGGATATCTACGAACAACATCATATAGCATTTCATTGTGATAGGCCATTGGATGTCCCTATTGAGTGAGGACTACATAGATAATATATTCAGAGGCATCTGTCTCAATCTCAAATGGTTCTTGCAAGTCTGATAACATCAGGACCGGTGTGGAGAAGAGGTGGCGTTTCAGATCCTAGAATGCTTTCTATTGTAGTCTAGACAAAGCAAACTTGGTTGTATCTCCACTCTTGGTCACTTGACATGAGAGCCAAGCGATATGAGAGAACCCCAACACGAGCCTATGATAGGATTTAGCGAGGCCCAATAAACTAGAGACCTTTATTAGAGTCATTAGGGCTAGCCAATCACAGATGACTTGGATTTTGGTTGTATCCACATGCACCCCATGTTCATCCACGATGTATCCTAAGTATTGAATTATATGCATGTTGAATGAGCATTTATCTAGATTTCCATATAACTTGTGTTGCCATAGGTTGCTCGGGACTCGTTGAATGTTCTACAAATGTTCTTCTCATGTCCAGTTGAAGACGAGGATGTAATCTAAATATATGACCACAAAAATGTTTGTGAATGGTCGCGAGATATTATCCATCATCCTCATGAATGTCATTGAAGTATTAGTCAAGCCGAAAGGCATGCCCAACCACTCAAAAAATCCTTCTTTAGATTTCAAGGATGTCTTCCATACATCATTTTGTTCTATTGGAACTCAGTGGTAGCTTGAATTCAGATCAATCTTACTAAAAAACTTGCCACACTTATGTTGATCAAGAAGATTGTCAATTTGAGGGATCAAGTATTGGTTCGTAACAATTATTTTGTTCGTAGCTTTATAATCAATACATAGTTTCCATGTTCCATCCTTCCTCTGCACCAACACAATTGGGCTCCCATAAGGTAAGGGCCTCAGTCGAATGTGACCCTTTCAGATGAACTCATGAATTTGACGCTTTATTTCCTCATTCTTCATAAGGGAGTGTTTGTATATTGGACCATTGGGTAAGGGAGCATTAGGTATCAAGTCAATGGGATGTTTGACCTAACAGTGTAGAGGCACCCCTACAGGTGAGGCGAAGATGTCTCTATATTCCTCTGCAACCTCGTCCACTTGCTTTTGTTTTGTAGAGAGACCCTGTGTTGAAGCTGTGGTGGTCATGGTGACCTTTCATTCACATTCCGGCCAAACCATGAAGAGGACAAATTTTGCAGTGTGAGAGATTACCTTTCAGCACTGTTTTGCCAAGATCAATGAAATTTCACTAGTTGGAACTACCTTTGGTACCCTGTAGGGATGACCTCGCAAAGTAATAATGACACTACAAGGTCGAGACTCATAAATAACATGATGTTTCCACATATAGGGTTTTCCTAAAATAATATCACAAACTTCAAGTGGGTAAACATCACACAATACTTCATCTTTGAAGGGCTTGATTCCATAGGATAGGCGACATTGTTGGCTAATGTGAAGGTCTCATCCTTGGCTCAACCAATCGATGGTGTATGGATGGGGATGTGGCATTACCAACAACTTCAATCTCTTGATGACCTCGATTGAGATCAGTGTTAAGACCTAAACAAAGCCCCATTTTATGTGTAAAACCCCTTATTAAGCCCTAGATATTGAATTATTACATGTATAGTATTATAATTGTATGTCAACTAGAACCCTTCATGGTACCCTTTCATTATAATTGTACCATTTGTCTCATATATATATATACCAAGTATACCTAGTCTTAGGATCATTTTATCACATCTCATATTGTATCATGAATTGGGTATATTGTAAAAGGAGGTTTTTTCCTTGAAGTGGATTGTATTCACTGACTTTTTGTCATTTTGAAGGCGTAGGATCCTAACATTTGGTATCAGAGCATTGGACCTAGGGTTTTGCTTCTTCAAGCGAGTCATCTTGGCATTTTCACTATAATTTATTTTTTCGGGATGCTTCAAATAGAAAAAACTTGGCAGCTATTTAGAATATATATCTAGGTATTTGTGGTTAAAATTTCAGCTTCTATGTCATTATAATTTCAGAGATATACCCTGTGGAAGATAGGATTTGTTGACTAGTCCTATAACTAGTCTAAAAAAGGTGTTCTTGGTAAAACAATCATATCTTCTTCAATGAGGATCCAAATTATGTGAGACTAGTTGCATTTGAAAGAGGGCGGTCCATAGTATTTCTAGTACAAATTTCATAATCAAGTATTCAATATTGGACACGTGGAATTATGTACAAGTTCATTCTCCCTGAAAAGCCAAAAATCAATCAGGTTTAGGAAAGTTACCCTAAATTTCAATTGGCACATCCAATTTTGGTCAGACCTATGGCATTGCAAAGAATACATTTCAGAGCATTACATGCCAAAATTTCAAACCCAGAAGGACCGAAATTTCATAAATACATTAGAAGGAAGGTTGGCCAAGAGGACAGACTCCAAATTAAGGGCTTTAAAGGTACATAACTTACAATTGGCATAAGCTTTTATTGGAATATCCTTTTTGGTGATTCAAAATTTGTAATAAAGAGGAAAAAGTGGAGAATTATTGTTTTCCCACATGGCTCCAAAGGCTCATCCAAAATTTGTTTCACCAGCTAAACCTCCAGAGAGATCAACCATGACTCGAGATGAAATTGAAGAGATTTATCACCAGATGGAAAAGAGGATCATTGAAATTAGGGAACAAATGGAACATAAGATGGATGAAACTATGAAAAGAAATATGGCTTAAACGAAAAATAAGATGGATGATGTGAAAAATAAGATGGATGAAAATAATGAAGAAATACAAAAAATCCATGAAGGAATTGCAAAATTCCTTATCTTCCATGATCTTTCATGCTCTAGATGAGAGACTCTCTAAAGGAGATATCAAAATGCAAGGAACTAAGTAAAATAAATGTAGTATTATGGTTGAAAAACCTGCTAATAATAAGCAATTTTCTAGTGGATTTAACTCTAATAGTGGAGTTAATTATGGTGGGGCTCCTAAATTCAACTTTCCCAAGATTGAATGAAAGAAGTTTGATGGAACAAAGGTCTTTACCTCAGTGAACCAAATATAGCAATATTTTGAATTGCATATTATTATAGATGATAAGAAAATGATTCACATAGAAACCTTGAACTTTGAGATAAAACCATATCAATGGTATGAATGGGTAGTTAAAAGGAAGCCCCCTCTTTATCATTATACTTGGGGTTTATTTACAAGAGACTGAGAAGCAAAATATGGGAAACTGTGGGAACAAAACTATTTTAGTCATTTGATAAGAATCAAGCACTTAGGTGATATTGAAGATTATAATTCAGAATTTCATGTGTTGGCCACAAAGGTGGATGACATAAGTGATTAACATTTGTTGGAAGCTTACATGGGTGGATTAAAACAAGACATTAAACATGAGATTTTCTTAAGACATCCTACAAATATTATGGAAGTGATGCAATTCTCTCATCACATTCAAGCCAAAAATAAGGCTACACACAAGTCCATTATTGGAGCATACACAGGAAGGAGAGATCATTTTAGGGTTCATAAGACAAGCGTACCTCAACTAACAAGGTTGACACCTCAACAAATGGATGAAAGAAGAGAAAAATGACTATGTTTCAATTGTGACAACAAGTACGGTAAGGGGCATAAATGCGGTGACAAGAAATTATTCTACATTGACTATGAAGAGTAAGAAGATTAAGAATTGGAACCGCCAAAAGATTCATATCTAGAAGAGACTACTCCAACAATATATTGCCATGCATTGGCCGGCATCAATACTCCACAAACCCTCAATATACAAGGACACATCAAAAAGAAAAAGGTAACAATATCGATTGAGTCTGGTAGTACCCATAATTTCATCAATTACAAATTAGCAAAAGATCTCAATTGCTTTGTATATCCCGCACTAGAGTTTCAGGTAATTATTGCAGATGGAGGTATCATAAATTGTTCAAGGAAATTCCATAGTATTAAGCCCAACATGGGGGAGTATTTTCTAGATAGCCCCATGATTGCCATCCAAATGGGGGGTGTTGATGTTGTACTAGGGGTACAATGGTTATAATCATTGGGAACAATGGCCCTTAATTTTCAAGATCTTTTCATGAGATTTTCCTGAGATGGTAAGGAAATTGAGCTTAGAGGTATCCAAGGGAAACCGTCTAAATTGATAATCTCTAATAGCATGATAAAATTACTCAAAAATGGACACTAGGGTGTAGTTTCACAATTGTGATCACTTGATGTTCAAACATCTATATCCTCTGCTCCATTAAACCTCCAAATAGTTATCAACAATCATTCTAAGTTATTTGGTGAAATGTCGAAGGGTCTTCCACTTGCTCGAGATCATGACAGTGTTATTCATTTGCAACCAGGAAGTATACCACCTAACATTAGGCCTTACAGGTATCCATATGCAAAGAAGAGTGAGATTGAGCGCATATCCAAGAAATGTTAGAGGTTGACATCATTCAACCTAGCCAAAGTTATTTCACTTTACCATTGGCGATGGTTACAAAAAAGGATGGTTCATAGTGTTTGTGTCTAGATTATAAACAACACAACAAAATGACCATCAAAGATAAGTTTCCTATTCCTGTCATTGATGAATTATTAGATGAATTACATGGAGCAAAAGTATTTACTAAGTTGGATCTTCGTTCGGGATATCATCAAATTAGAATGAGGTAGGAAGACATTCCTAAAACATCTTTTAGAAACCATGAAGGTCATTGTGAGTTTTTGGTTATGCCATTTGGACTTACTAATTCACCTTCAACATTTAAAAGCTTGATGAATTCTATTTTCAAGCCCTTCCTTAGAAAATTTGTGTTAGCATTTTTTATGACATACTAATCTACAACAAATCCTGGGAAGAGCACATACAACATGTTGATAGAGTATTGCAACTGTTGGAAGAGCAACAACTTTATGCAAAGCCTTCCAAGTGTGCCTTTGGAATAAGTAGAATATTTGGGTCATATTGTATCTCATGAAGGTGCAAAAGTGGACCTTGATAAAATTAAAGCTATGAGGGAATGGTCGATTCCTAAAACCTTGAAGAAACTTAGAGGATTATTAGGGTTAACATGATATTATCGCAAGTTTATCAAGAAACATGGTCAAATAGTAGCACCTCTAACAACATTATCAAAGAATGAAGCATTTTCTTGGACCGAAGAAGCAACCAAATATTTTGAAAAACTTAAGGAGGCTATGTGTACTACTCCCATTCTAGCCACACCGAACTTTACAAAAACATTTATTGTGGAGTGTGATGCCTTAGGCCATGGAATTGGTGAAATTTTAATGCAAGAAGGAAGGCCCCCTTGCCTTTGAAAGTGGTCAACTTAAAGGAAAAAACTTAGTCAAACCCATTTATGAAAAAGAAATGTTGTCCATACTACATGCAGTTCATAAATGGAACCCTTACCTAATGGGAAGACACTTCAAAGTAAAAACAAATCATGATAGTTTGAAGTACTTATTGGTGCAACGAATATCTTCAAAAGAGCAACAAAAATGGGTTACAAAGATGCTAGGTTATGACTTTGAAATTATCTACAAAAAAGGAAAACATAATGTTGTGACAGATGCCCTTTCAAGGAAAGAAGAAGAAATATAAGGTTCACTATGTGCTATTTCTATTCCACAATCTGATTGGGTGGAAGAAGCAAGGATATAATGGAAGTAAGATCAAGAGGTATGCAATATTATTCAACAACTACACCATGACCCCAGTTCATTAGATAATTTCGTATGGAAGAATGATTTTATATGGTATCATGATCACCTATATTTATGTATTAATTCCCAACTCAAACAAGAGGTCATTTTGGAATTGCACACTTCTCCTATAGGAGGACATTGAGGATTCTTGAAAATATACCAGAGGATCAAGAAGGATTTTTTTGGCAAGGTCTTAAAATTGATGTTCAAAAGTTTGTGTTTGAATGTTTAGTCTTCCAATATAATAAGGGAGAAACAATCAAGACATCAGGTCTCCTACAACCATTAGCTATAGCAAGTCAACATTGGGAAGAAGTTTCAATGTATTTTATTACAGGTTTACCCAAATTTGAAGGAAAGATTGTTATTATGGTATTAATGGATCGACTAACAAAGTATGCCAGTTTTTTCTCTCTTTCTCATCATTTTAAAGCAAGTGCAGTAGTCACAACATTCATGGAAACAATTCAAAAACTACATGATGTCCCCAAGATTATTGTAAGTAACATAGATCGAATTTTCACTGGAAATTTTTGGACTGAATTATTTTCTTGTTTGGGTATTCAATTAGCTCACAACTCATCTTACCACTCTCAATCTGATGGGAAAACCGAGATTGTGGATAAATTTCTAGAAGTATATCTTCATTGTTTTTCATTTGATAAAGAGACCCAACATGTCAAGTGGTTTCCTTTGGTGGAATGGTGGTACAACACATCCTTCCATACTTCATAAAAAATGTCTCGATTTCTATCACTTTATGGATATCATCCTCCATCCATTACATCACCCTTGAAA
This sequence comes from Picea sitchensis, assembly GCA_010110895.2. Classification (NCBI taxonomy): domain Eukaryota; kingdom Viridiplantae; phylum Streptophyta; class Pinopsida; order Pinales; family Pinaceae; genus Picea; species Picea sitchensis. Next base: position 103,076 of record SNQJ01S0019966.1, read on the forward strand.
GGGAATACAAAGGTTCAAGCGATGGAGGACCACATAGGGAACCAACAATAGGTTCTCAAACTATTGAAGGACAACTTGGTTATGGCACAAAATAGGATGAAACAACAAGCAGATCAACATCACAGTGAAAGGGAATTTGAAGTGGGGGATTGGGTATTTTTGAGGCTATAACCATATGAACAGATGTCCCTCAAGCACCAAAAGAAGGACACTAAATTAACACCCAAATATTATGGCCCATATAAGGTTTTGCAAAGGATTGGAAGTATGGCTTACAAATTGGAGTTGCCTCCATCTTCATGTGTACATACAGTCTTCCATGTTTCTTGCTTAAAGAAGGTAATCGACAACAATATCCCAATCCAAACTATTTTACCAGAGATTAATGAAGAATGGAAAATCATACTAGAACTAGAAACAATCCTTGAAACAATGATTAAGCAACTAAGAAATTGAGCAATCACAAAGTACCTTGTCAAATGGAAGAGGCAACATAGGAAGATGATTTCTCCATGGATAAACACCCACAATTAGTCAAGTGTTGAGGACAACACTTGTTTGAAGGGGAGGGGCATGTTAAGACCTAGACAAAGCCTCATTTTATGTGTAACACCCCTTATTAAGGCCTAGATATTGAATTATTACATTTATAGTATTATAATTGTATGTCATCTAGAACCCTTCATGGTACTCTTTCATTATAATTGTACCCTTTGTCTCCTATATATATATATACTAAGGAGAACTATTCTTAGGATCATCTTATCACATCTCATATTGTATTCTAAATTGGATATATTGTAAAAGGAAGTTTCCCCCTCGAAGTGGACTATATTCATTAACTTTTTGTCATTTTGAAGGTGTTGGATCCTAACAATCAGGTTCTTTTGGCTCCCATCATCAACAATGAAATGTAGAGGGGTCCCCTTCACCCACATATCTGAATGGAAGAGGCTCTCCCCCTCTTTAATCTCCTCTGACTCTTCTGGTTGGATATTTTGTGGTTGCAATGGTAGCACAAGGTTCTACATCAATGATATGATTTCCCTTATCTTGTTCTAATCATAGTCTAAGTTAGGGTTTGACTCTTTTTCTTTAAGCTCAACCAACAATGACTGTTTTGAGCAACATTCATCGGTGTTGTGCCAAGGACTTTTGTGGAACTCACGCCAATTTCTAGTGTCCTTCTTCGACTTTCCATTACCTTTCTTTGCCTACGGCTTGGACTGGTTGTCTTGAGGTTGCCTCTCCTTGCTCTGTCCCTTATTTTGTGAGTTAGGATTGCCTTTACCATGCTTTTGTTGTGGCAAATTTGTAGACACAAAATATTGCTTTAATTTCTGCTCGATTTTGAGAGCATATCGATAAGTGGTTCCTAGTGAGGAGATGTCCAATAAATCAATCTCTATTTAGATGTACTTGTGTAGGACAATTCGGTACTTCAAAACCAGGTGTCACTAGGAGTCTCTTATACCCAGCTTTGAGTGCAAGGTATGGAATATGTTGGTGTACTCTGACACTGTTTGGTCTCTCTCCTAATACAGAGTTTTCCATCTTGTATACTGGTCATCATAGCTTCCAATCAGATATAATTCCTCCTTAAGGGAATCAACAAAGGCTGCCCAAGTGGGTCCTATATTGAGTGTTATAGACTCATCTTCGTTGTGTCTCTCCTAGTAACCTTCCCACCAATATTTAACATGGGGTAGGTCTTTAAGGAGCACAAAGGTGATATTTTTATGTTGGAAAAAAATTGAACATGGTAATAACCCTCTAATATATCTGACCATTTATCTAAAGCATCTATATCTATTTGGCCTTCAAATAAAGGGATATCAAAGTTAACTTGCACCTTCAAGAGTTTCACACCTCCAAAATGGTTGCTTGTTGAAGGTGCCTCGCCCATTGTCGAAGGATCTAGGCGAAGATGTCGATCATCTCATTCCTCTACCATGTAAGGGCTTTCTCAAGCAGCATCTTGATAGGATATCATAATCCATCTCTCTTTTCTTCTACCATGGGAGGCTACTTGGGCTGACAAGAGTGGTCGTTCCCAAGTGAAACTAATCTGAGACCCAACTCTCTATACCATGACCTCATTAGGGACATGCACCGAGAAATAACAAGGAACATATTGCTCTACTACCACTGATCCATATTGTACAGGGAACGAAATAAAACACACACAAAAATATAGTAGAGAGTACAATAATACAATGAAAACCCAACTTTTATTAATGAATAAGATAACAGAGTATTGTAGAACACAAACTAGCTAGAATGGTGGTAGTTGATCTCTGGAGAGAGAGAGAGAGATGTCATCTATGCTCATTTGCAAAAGATCATACAAGAGGTCAAAAGAATGACCTTTTAACATAAACAAGAACCCTAAAGGTTCAAAACCCTAACCCCAGGAGGTGAAGCACCAAAAGGTGTTTTTGGGCCCTGAGGTGGTTAGTTTCTACATCAACTTCCCTGGGGTGTAACGTTTGCATATAATATTCATTCGGGGCATACAATATCTCATTGGAAAGCTCTAACTAAAGAATACAACATTGTGGCATGGCCTAGGTGTGTAAAAATGAAACCCAAGCCCTGGAATTTCCCCCAAAACATCTTTTTGGGCCTCAAAACGGCCCCGAAAGTTTATAACCCAGAAAAATCATAACAAAACTACCAAGATGAAGAATCATGTTGAGTCAATGGAAGAGGTGAGTGGCCATCGATACCCACCTTGATCATTTAGAGGAGGCTCACCTAACCCTACTCCCTTGACATAATCTTATATGATAGACTCAAAGATAGCCATCCCTCCCTTCCAATGTTTTCACTATTTTCTTTTGAAGGAGACTTATTTTTGTACATCCCTTACTCTAACCAATTAATGCTATTTTTGGGGTATAGTTCCTTCTTAGAGAATACAAAGTTAGTTGAAAGTGCAAGGAAACATATTACAAAGGTTACAAAGGTCACAACCTCCGATGGGAAATTCAACCCATCACCTTCCACATGCATTGTGTCATCCCTTTGAACCTTTGGTCGAGCTATGGTTATATCCTTAACATCCATCATTTGGGATTGAATTGTCCCATCAATCTCCATCTTTGAAATTTTCACAGTAGACTCATTTGATTATAGAGACTCCCTACCCACTTCCTTTTTGAGGATATATTTATTTTCCTTTTGATAATGAGTGAACCATCTCCTTCCCCAGGGACTTGGAGATCAAATCTTTCCTCCTCCAAATGTTCTTGGAGAGTTGGAGTCTATAGTAGTTTGTCAAATTCCTATATATGTGACAACATGAACAATTGAAGGAACTCCAACGTAGTTTATGGATTGATGATGCCTTTTGTTCTTCGCCTCTAAAGTTATTTCTTCTACTAACCCTTCTAAAAAATCCACTTCAACTAGAATGTGTGCTATCATGTATGTATTAGAGGTCAAGAAACTGTCATTTGCCTCCAAAAATCTACTTAATTTATTCCTAATGGCTCTAAACATGTCTAGACACCAAAACTCTAGTGGTAGGCTTCACAATTTCATCCATATTGGATGAAAGGCTGATCATTCTATTCATGGGTCAAAAAACATGCCCAATTCTTAAAGGATAGTGAGGCTTGTCCCAATGGACAATTCTTTCTGAAGATTTTCCTCGCATTCCTCCTTCGTTTTAAAAAGGAATACAATCCAAACTCTCACCAACAAACGAGATTTAGGAATATAACTTATCAAGGGTTTCCAACCTTCATCCATCCATAGCTTTAGTTTACTTTTAGAGATATATTGGCCATGAAAACAACCAATCAAGGCTTTGCACACCATATCCACAACTTTATGTATTTGAATGTCCCCTTCTAGAACTAGATTTACCTTTTGGTACTTCTAGTTGCCAAACTTTCTACCTTTCTTACCTCGACTAGCTTGTCCCACTACTTTCCTCTTCATTCCCCATTCCAAACTCCTTGCACTAGTAGAATCTTCTAAGAGTCCTTCCAAATTATTCCATCTTCCAATTTCACCACACCAGAATAGATCTACATGGGTATTCCCATCCACCTCTCTCCAAAACTAGCGAATAGAGTTTAGAAATAAAACCTCCTCTACCTATTGGGTTTCAGATACAATCTTACCTTAGCCTTGTTCTCCTCATAGAAACAATGGAGAAGCTCTAGAGCTAGAAAACACATTAACCTTTGATCTGCCACCTTCCAAACTACAAGAATAAGCTAACCAAGCTTTTAGTCTCAACGAAGCCATCAATTTTGTTTGGTCCTATCTTGATAGTTATATTGTTTGCCTAGATGGTTTGCCAATGATTGATAGGGTGTACCACATCCTCCTTTGTCCCCTCTATGACCTTGATCCACAACCTTCTTTAGGGATGTGGTAAAAAAAGGCCCCATTGTGAAGATGTGGCAACCTTCCAAGGGGTATTTAGAGTAGTAAACCCGTTCCTCCTCCATCTCCACGATCTCGACCTTAGGTTTGCGAAAGCCTAGACCTCATGAATGGAGTAAGAAAAAAGGTTTAATATTGAGTAAAGAGAAACATATATTTATAAATATTTCTTGAAATCATGAATGAAGTAATCAAAAAAGGAATAACAATAATAAATAAATAAATAAATAACAACGAAGCTTAATGAATTTGATCATCAAGCATGTTTTCGAGATCAAACCAAGATTTAAGAAATATTTCTTACCATGCTAACTATCTCCCCTCTAAAACTTACCATTTGCAAATCATCTTTATCATTTTTTATTTCGGTAAGTAAAATTGAAATTTAGACAACTTTTGTCTCACAACAAAGTACTTATGTTGCGGTATGAAGTTCACATGACTGGTTTTTCTTTTAACTACTAAATATTGAAATTTGCACAATCTACTTCCCTTTTAACAACTAAATAACTATGTTAAACACTAAAAAACTAAACAATTTGTTTTCATACAACCACCAAATAGTTAACTATGTTAACGTTAAACTTTTTAAAATATCTAAATATTTAAAAAGTCTCCTACAAAGTCTCTAGATTTACCTTATTTTGATAATAAAATGTGGAAAAATGGTGGCCAGTGATGCTAGGAAGAACATGCCATCATTAAATCTCCCAACCACCATTGACCATTTGACAAAAGATGAAACTTTAAACTATTTTTAGAGTATCAACGTCCATCATCCATGAGTATCTTTCACAACCATGGATGAGAAAATTTCGATAAAGACTAAAATATTTCACTTCATGCATGAATGTTGAGAAAGCTCACATATTGTTGCAATGTTTTCAACTACTTGTCCATTTGCATTAAGTTGTTAATTGAAACACACAAACCCAACTCCAAAATGCAAAAACTTGTCAAAGTTTCAAATACCAGGATATCAACCAATGACATTTAAAATCTAGAATGAAAGTTTTAAAGGGTAACATATTTTTCCTATCAATGTACTCAAACATATTTGCTTTTCCTATCAAAGTACCCCAAACACATAAATAAGTATTTGTTTTTCTATCGAAGTATCAAAAAAACACATAAATAACAAAGCCAAGAGCAAGCTCATAAGCGCTGAAGAATTGACATAATATCCAGATTCTAAATGAGTAACACATAATATTAATGGTTGTCATAAGATCAACCTTGTACTCTACCAACTTCATTTAAGGGCCATGAAGGTATGTAAATGGGGAGTCATGACAATTGACATAAAGTGGTCATGGAATCCAAGTTGTATATTGAGGTGTTGGCACGATAGGTGAATAAGGTGTAGGTTGTGCGGCCTGCAACCAATAAGAGTTGTGCTTGAGGTGAATGGAGACCATTGAATGTGATTGAGGGGTGGCTAAGTGGAACATGCAATGCAATGACAAGACTCGTGTATAGTAATGTTCAACATATATTGACATTTTTATTTTTTTCTAAATGTAAAAGAAACGTCTTCAAAATTTGGTTATCATGTAGGATGGTTAATTCAAAACTTTAACCATAATTGACTATCAAAATAGCCCATGATAAAGCATTTTGGCCATCAAAATTTCAACCCTAGGGAAAATCATAATGCACATTAGTGAGCCACACCTGTTCTATTTCCACACACCCTTAGATTTTACATGCACATGACAATGCACCCTTTTCTCCACACTTGTTCTATTTCCACACACCCTTAGATTTTACATGCACACGACAATGCACCCTTTTCTCCACGGTAGTTGATTGAAACAAGATTTTATCTTATAAGATGTTCCATGGTGGCTATATTGACAATAAATGTGTTAGTTAGGATAATCAATATATGCCCAATGACTCTAATAGTGGTAGTGTTGTTTTTGAGGATATGTGCTCAACAATTATTGGATACCACTATTTATGGATGAATCCTTAATTGGCAGATCTACTTAGCGGTATATTTTGCAAATGAATCTCCCTTGTTTGCAATCATTTTTTTTTTGGCAAATCTTAATTATATTGGTAATGAAAAGTTCTTTTTAATTATTAAAAAAAATCCTCAGTAGATTGATGAAAAATACAACCACAAGACAACAATAATAATTGAAATGGTCAAATGCCAAGTTGTGGTCAATGATCACGATCAAACATTTTTTGAAAATTAAGTGATCAAAGGTCAAGTACGATTGTCCCCACAATATCGCCCGCATTAGGCTATGATATCAATATAATGAACAATAGTTCATTTACGGAAAAATATTCAATATAATAAAGATAAGATAAAATAATCTATGTGCATAAATATATAATCGATAATGATATCGCCCACATTAGGCTATGATATCAATGTAACGAACAATAGTTCATTTACGGAAAAATATTCAATATAATAAAGATAACATAAAAGAATCTATGTGCATAAATATATAATCGATAATGAATATATGAATGATTACAATAGCATGCAACATTGTATATAAATATATATTGAATGATCACTTTTTTTCCATGGATTTTTTTTTTAAATTGGAATTTTTATTCATAAAAAGAATGGAAATCACATTCTTCAGGTGCATATAGCACATTACATAAATATGCTCTTATAACATTCATAGATGTCCAACCATAACTTAACACTTAAAACAAAAGAAAACCTTCATGTGGTGATGACCTTGATCCGACCTTTTTTACCCTTATTCTTTTTTACCATTGTCCAACCCCCTAGACGAGGTCCAACAACAACCACCTATAGTTCAGTTTCATGCAATTCTGAATTTTCAAGAGGGGATTGTTCCTCATAAGAGTTGGAATTTTCAAATTCATGTGATCTCTTAATTCCTCCCATTGAAGCATCATTTAAGACTAACTTTCAAGAGGAGGAATCCACCACATCCATTTCTTCTTCAAAACCCCCTATTTTTTGTTGTATACCATCATTCTTTATTTATGTTTCTTCTTTATTAACTTTCTCAACCTCAAAATTGGGCAAACTTGTTGTACTCACCTCTTCTTCATCTTTTGAATGAGGAGTTTCATATGGTTGCCAACTCTTATGTTTGAAGAACTACCCCTTTTTCTTTTTAGGTCGATTTCTTTCTTGTGAACAAGTTTCATGTAGGTGATCTATTTGATGGCGGTATTGGCACCTAAAAGCATTTCTTAATCTTAATCCAAGCTTTGGATCCATTTGAACCATGTTTCAACAATATTGTGTCTGGAATACCTTTACTAAGGTCGATCTCCACACAAACATGAACATATGTAAACAATCCCTGTTGGGTCCTCTCAAGACTAGACTTCAAAAAACCAGCCAAAACATTTCCAATATCTTTAAACATTGAAGGGTGATGAAGGGAAGAGGCATGTTTGGGTGTTCAACCTAGATAGACATTTTGGATACCACCATAGTAGTGGGATCGAAATCTGGAAACCATGGTGTAATAAAGAGCCCTACTTTTCCCCAAATCCCAGGTCCTTCCTCGAATATTTTTTGGTAATCATCATGTGAATAGAATTGTATTATAAAGAAACCCATAGAACACACAAGGATCTCATAATTATTGGTCCAATTATAATATATCCATTGGTGCAAATCGAATGACTGTGGCAAAAACCCATCAAATCTACATATTATTGCATTTGGTTTAAGAGATAAAAAGAGTCCATTTACCTTTGAATATTGGACCTCCAAATTTGACACCTTGTCCATTTTCTCAACAATGTATGGGATTGGCATAACATGAGGTTGCATTGTTGAGGAGAAGCCTTGGATCGCACTGCATCCTTATAAGAAACCAAATTGGAGGAAGAAGGTAACCCTAAAGCCTCCCCC
>SNQJ01S0019966.1:111400-127604 GCA_010110895.2 Picea sitchensis
CACGTAATTGCAAGACCAAACAAATGGTAGAATCCTTATTAATGTTATAATCAAATAGTGTGTGCATATCCTCCAGTTGCTTATCCTCATGGAGTAAGTGTTGAAAGGCCATATGGATCCCCATGTTGGCTCAAAGTTTATGCTTGATAAAAATTACGAGATTTGAAGATTTTACCATAATGGTAAAGGATTTCCCCTCAAAGTTTGATAATCCTATCCACAACAATGACCTAGGTCATAGGAAATGAGTTGGCCCAAGGAAGATTCTAGATCTATTTGAACCTCCCTTGAAGAAGAAGAGCTACAACCAAATGACCCTCTAAGAGTTCACCTATCCTGCCTAGACAAAAATGCCAAGATGAGCCCATCAGGGTTGACCCTTTAAAGATGTAGACCCCATGAAGATTATCCAACCTATTTGCATCTCCCATTAATTCATCTATAAGGAGAGAAATCACAGATTGGTTGAATCTTGCAAAGACTCCAATCAAAAGCTTGCACCTGACTCTTTGACCCCTTAATCTATTGGAAGGGTGAGTGGCAGATCATGTGTCTCCATTGACTGTTGAATAGACCTAGTTCAAAGACACACCCATTTGTTCAAAGCGCCAAAACTCTAACGAAAATACTCACATTGAATGGTCACATATGTGAATAAACATGTCTTTTAATTGTTGTTGTTGTTTTTGTCATTGTTATTATTTTGTGTACTCTATGTTTGTTACATTTTCTAAGAAAACCTCACAAGTAAACCCAATGGATGTTTCCCCACATTTTTTAATGGTATCCCCAATAAACATGTCGGTGTACACTAGTGCGCCTCACCTAGGGGGACTAGAACCAAACACTTGCTCAACTGTAAATATCTAGACACCTAGCAACATTGACAACAATAGGTTGAGCTAATCCCTTGGGTTGTTTTTTAACTTGAAGGACAATAGGGTGGGCTTTGATTCACTTATGTGTGCATAGGGCATGAAATAATTTAATATAATATCTTTGGGTGCAACCACATGTTTGACCGCTACCTTAAGGTGATTCCATGGCTACATGAGAAGCCCATATAAATTAAACCTTGTCCACTAGTGAAAAACTCCGGGCATCTCACTAATGGATCCAACCCCTTCGATGCGTTTTTTTACGTAAGAGGCATTTTCAACCTTAGATAATGGGTCTAGAAGAGGTTGCATCATATACTCTTAGGCTATAGTAGTTCTCTAACCTATCTCCCTTTATGAAGAAAGCACAGATAATTCCCAAGGTAATTCTAGATATGTAGGAGTTCCTTGATAGTTCACGCTAGACCCTTTTTAGATGTCCATGAGAGCTAGTAGTGTTCTTGACCCAACCTTATGCCTTACACAAGTAACCCCAAGGGACTTAATGGGTTTTGATCCCTAGACCTCCTTTAACTTTTGTACTTGAGAATTTATCAATCAACCTAACCCCTGGGGCTTAAAATGTAAGAGGTGTTGTCAACCTTGGATAATGGGTCTGAAGAGGGTGTGCCATATACCCATAGACTATAATAGTTTATAGCCTATCTCTCCATGTGAGGAAAACAAGGATAACTCCCAAGGTTATTCCATACATGCACAAGTCCTTGAATAGTTTACGTTGGAGCCTTTCTAGATGTCCATGTGAGCCAATGTGCTTGACTTGACCTTGTGCCTTTCATAGGTAACTTAAAGGGACTCAATGGGATTTGATCCTAAGACTTCCTTGAAATTTTGTATAGAGCATCTAACCCTCAAGGATTTTTAAACCCTCTTTGTAAGAGGTGTTTTTATCCCTGAACGATGGGTCTAGAAGTTTCCACATTATATCCTGTAAGCTRTAACAATTTTCTATCCTATTTCCCCATGTGAGGTAAGCAGGGATARCTCCCAAGGTTATTTTAGACATGTGCACATCCCTTGATAGTTCACATTGAAGCTTTTCARATGTCGAAGTGACCAAGTATGCTTGACTCAACCTTATGCCTCTCACAGGTAGCCCCAACCGACTCAATGTGATTTGATTATGAGACCTCCTTGAACTTTCATACATGAGCATCTAACAATCGAGCTAACCCTAGGGTATATATATATATATATATATATATCATGTGAATAGATTACACACATAATTATTTAACATCACAATTAGACTAATGAATTTGACTATAAAGTTTTATCTTGTAACATCTTAACATTGTTGTTACTTCCTCAAAATCACATATACTTCCTCACCTTTATTGTAAGGAAGAAACGATCACAATGCTACAAAGACATTGTCCAAACACTACAATGCACCACTACAAAGGGGTAACAAAATTTGCCTTGAAACATCTCCATGGGATGTCATGGGATCCATAACTCAAACAATGAAGAAGTAAGTTTCACACTTTCCCCATTCCAGTGTAAATCCTCAATGAGATCTTAGCTCGTTGTAATAAAGCTAAAGGGTAGATGCTCCTTTGGAGAAAAGTTCCCAAGGATGTGCCTTTGGACGTCTTGATCCTTCGTAAATCATGAATTATTGGTATATCGAACTCTTGGATATACTTTAACCAGAGTCACCTAACCCATAATAAACCAATGACCAATGCCTAGGGTTAAAAACAAAAACATCTCCATAGGAAAAATCGTTCCATAGTGATCGGTTGCAAGTAACTAGTGAAATGAAAGTCCATGCTAAATTCACAAGCCGACTGTTTCCATAATGGCAAAACAACTATCTCATCACCATATGTCCACCGAGAACGAAAAGTTTCTCATAATCAGAATAACATATGGTCTTTAGTTGAATTCTCGAACCCATTAGCATCCATCCCTGAAATCAAATCAAACGATAAGAAACTGGTGCCGGTGCTGGTTGACATAGTTAACAGAAGAACCAACTGGAGAGGGTGGGTGTTATCGAAATAATGGGAGGGGATGAAAGTGAAGATGGTCCTCCTCTGCATTTAGAGGAAGTAGATGAAGAGGCAGAGTCCGCCAATACAGAGTTGCCTTTACCCGCTGCATTTTTGGAGTTTCTGAAGACTAATGGGATTGATCCTTCCCTTTACTCTGCTGCAGCTGCCAAGAACTTACCTCGCTACTTAAGGTATGCCTCAAAAGTGAAATATATATTATATATATCCCCTGAATATTTTTAGTAATCAGGGCGTGTCGAGTGGCCCTTAATTCCCCTCTTTATTTTGATTGGTTAGTTTGTACAAAATCACCATTGAGTGAGTTTGTTGTTTACATTTCATCAGTTTTTGTCAGGTTAAAACCTGGAGTCGAATCCGAGATACCTGAGATTGAGAATGAGATTGGGTTCAAACTCAAGCCTACACCATGGTTGTCTGGGTTCTTTAGTATTCCTCAGCAAGCAAAAATTGCCAGTTCCGAGGCCTATCAAGAGGGAAAGGTTTGAAGTTTGAATTAAACTTAAAATTGGAGCGAGCTTACTGTGATAGATACTGTGTAGAGAGCGAATAGGTCTATATACCTTTTCTACAATATATTGATCCTTTTACTTGAGTAGTTTATCTTTTGATTACATTAGTTTCACATACAACTTGTTCAAACAAAATTTAATAGTTTATTCTGTCTTGAATCTGAATTGACTGCCTACCGCTTGCAACAAAAAAGTTAAAGTAGTAGGGCAGGTGCCTTCTGTCTCGCTTTCCAATTATTCTTCTCCAGTTTGTTAATGCTTTCCATCTATCAGTTCCTGGTGGATTTTATTTTGATCGATATATAATGTAGGTAATGCAACCCCCCTAATCCCTTAACACCTTTTCTTCTTGCTTGCATTCATGGTCAAATTATTACATTTGCTTTCAGATTCATAACTTAACTGCATATCTCAATAATGGTCGGTTAGGAAGACCATAATGTGGAGGTATTTCGCTCAGATTGGACAGGTCTCTCTCAAAAGACTCTCAATCTAAATGTTGATTGTGTTTCCAAAAAGTGTCCTGGTTTGGTAGGGTAGGAGTGTTCATGAGCCCATTTGGAAACGTGGTCCTCACCTCCAGTATTGGACTTTGCAAGCTTGCAATCAGGTCAAATTCCTAGCTCTCATCATGGGGCTGAAATTGGGCGCAAGTATGGGACTTAAAAATATAATAGTAGAAGGAGGTTCTCTCTTTGTAATAATCTGATAAAAAACAAAGAAAAGCAAGGACTTGGTGGAGGAGACAAAGTTCTCTCAAACCAATTTATGCTTATCGAATTAAACCATTTTAGAAATAACAGTAAAGTTGTTGATCAATTGGCAAATGATGGAGTCTCATGGCCTTAATGTGGAGGGAGCGTTCATGCTTGTACTTCTCATAAAGGAGGAAGGGTAGGCTAGTTTAATGACATAAGATGAGGCTTATTGCAATCAAGGAAATATGGGACTCAATCACAGCAAGCATTCCTTTACGAGCACCATCTCAGGGCTAAAATGTTGTTCAGGCACCACCACGTGCACTTAATTAGTTTGTAATAATTAAATAACAAACTAATGTGGTTGTCCATAATGAATTTATAAACCTACATAAACAAATCTACTGCCAACGACAAAGATTTCACCAATAATTTTCATTCACTTCTATTAATTAACATGCAAAATAATAGAGGTGTATTTACACACATAACGTTGCAGTCTTCAGCCCTTAGAATTGGTGTGGCAGCCAACAAGCAACCACCGTGTTAGGAGTGCCATTTTGACTGTGCCAAGAGCCCAAATCGTGAAAGTGTTGGGTGAAAAGATGTGTGGATGCTACTGTTTTGGCTGAATATTTGGTGTCAAGCCAAGATTGTGGCTGAAAACCCAACAAAGTCTCTTCAAATGAGAGAAACTAGGTCACACAGGCAACTTTAGCCATCTACCATGGATGAAAACCTCTCCATATGTCTTCATGGAATGGATTAGGTCTAACATGAGAAACACTGGGACCAACCCTAAAGGCTACGACATACCCTAGTAACATCACAATGGCGTACATAGATGTCTCATAATGGTGTCCTTATGCCTTTTTTCGAATGTGGAAGAAGTGTGAAGCTTCTTCTTTTTATAGGCAATGATCTGGAGTGCATTATCCCTTGGGGATGACACAACAACAACAAGCTTGTGTGCTTCCACGAGGAGACGTGTCTCATTATGTCTAGAGAAGCAGGATGCCAAGGCACATATTGAATCACAAAGTGGGGTTGGGTGGGGTGGTCTGGATCCTACAAGGCTTCTCTTGGTGTAGAGCCTCCCTTTCCCTAGTAAGGTGCCTCATCACCTCCAAGCGCTTCTTACTTCTCCTTGGTCTCAACACTAGTAAATAATTGCCTCCTCCATTGCTCTCTTTGCTCTACTTCTCGACCTTGTGGTTGTCATCAACTCTTGGCCTCTTTCTCCTTTGGAATGCCATCCTCACCATTGTTGGTATTCCAACTTCCATCTCATATTGACATATAGAGCCGTGATTCCATTTGCATCAATGAATATAGCAAAGACAATATGAGGTGTTCCCATTGCCTATGATTAAGAGTCCAGTCACTTGTTTATTCTGGTAATTTGGCCCACCCCATGGTTCATGCCATCTAATCCTCAGTGACAATGAGGACCGTTGTTGGTGATAATCAGGGGATGCTTTCAAATAGCTATGTCATCAATAGAGTGTCACATCTCCACCAGGCTAGTGCCAAGTTGTATCGAACAAACTATAGGGATTCTTGTGCAAAAAGCTTGTCTAGTTGTAGTGTATTCCTTGAGTTGCTTGAGAGATCACTCCTTACCATTTGAGTGAAAGATTTCTCATGTTTTGGTTGTTGTTAATCTTGAATACTTTAGTCCAAATATTGAATCTAGTTGCATTTGCAGGTTTTGATGGATACATAAGTGGCACTGCCTAACTATGCCTAGAGGCCACCCCATAGATCCTATGCATATCATCGGAGGTAGCAAGAGCTCTCCTCTTGAAAACCATAATGAATGTGTATTCAAGTACTAGTACTTGATAGCAATGCAAATTACCCATGTTGACTTATAGAGCCTTATCTCTGCAACTTTGAATAAATTGCATAGACTCAGTGTTTGTTGCTCATTAGGGGTCATCTTGATGTTTTGATACCAAAATCATTGGTTGCCTTCTGTGGGCTTTGATATCAAATAAGTCAGCCTCATATCAAGATTGAGCTTTGATGTTAGACATAATATTATATTTGATTTAATTCACAAGGTTAGTTGATGACACAAGTTTATGGACCAATTTTTATTCATAGTTTAGGGTGTGTGTGTGTATCCTTGCAGAATCATTGACTTGCATCAGTCAATAGACTCAACACAATCATATGCATAAAAACGTAAAAGGTTGCAAATTGTATTGAATCTTGATACATTACTTTGTACAATTATAGAGTACAAGTTTAGACATATGAGGTAGGAATTACAATCTTTTTGTTAGTTAATTGACTTCTAGATTCTAATTCCAACTCTATTCCTGAATTGGAATTTCTGTACCTCATTTAAGGAGTGTATTGATTAGTATTTGATTTTCCAAATTTCACTTAACAATGAACAACACCTCACTTAAGAGCGAACATACTTAGCAGGATTTCTAAACCTTGCCAAAGAGTGACGAAACCTTCTAGACCTCACTTAAGAGTTAATAGATTTAGCATGGCTTTTTGAATGTCACCTAAGAGTGAATACACTTTCTAAAGCTCACCTTTTTTTTTGAATAAAATGATTCCTTTAACTTTTAATATGATCAAATTATGTACAAGGCACTTTATACAAAAAATGTGGGCTGAATAAAGCAACCACCACAAGAGTGTCTAAGAAACCTAGCTACCTAGTAACTTGTTAGACCAAGTACAAAATTGCCGTCAAGGCTACAATCAATATTTCCATCAAGGTTTATAGTCCATGTCATAAACAAAATTGAGGTCAATTGGCACACACATAGTAGCCTGGAATTCATGTAGCAACAAGGATCATGCTTGTATCATGTAGAGGGTTATCTTTGTCTTTGGTTGGCAACTCCTAACCTTCAACAATCAATGTTGGATTGATAAAGATGGGTTCCCAACTTCTCACCTGTCGTTGCCTTGGTTAGGTTCAAGAGCCTTCTTAGCCTCAAAGAAAGCCAACACCAACATTTGGAACTTATTGTTTTGAGGGACGGGTTGGGGAGGCTAACTATGGCACCTCTCTTGGTGTTCTCAGCCAACATGACCAACATAGTGCTTGGGACGACCTTCAAACTTGTGGGATTGGGTAGAGTGACCAGGGGAATCAATAGGGGGTCCTTGCTCATGGTGCAAGGTGCACCACCTTAGAACTCTAATAGCTGGTGCAATCACACCAATCCATTTCTACCTTCCAGACTTGAACTATAATATGCAAATGCAGGTCTGTAGAAGTCAATGCACCATCATACTAGGTAAATCTTCTATTATGTTGAATATTTTTAAACATGGATTCATTTCTTCATTTCCAACAGAAGAAAAGAATTTCTATTCTGATGATTTGCCACTTTGCATTGAGCTCCATTGCACAAGGAAGCTTGTCTCCTAATAGGGAGATTTTCCAAGTAATAAGGGTAGGGAGAAGTTGACTACAAAAAATTATAAACTCATTCCCACGTTAATTTGGAAAAAATGCATAACTAGAAAAGGTGTTTTTCAGTTTCCTTTTTCGTAGATTGGGCTAACCCCGAATGTTATAGTTAGTGGCCTAAGCCCATTGATTGTGGATAAAAATCCTACTTAGGCTCAATGAAGGCTTCAAGATGGTTCTTAGGTTGGATAAAAATCCTTCTTAGGCTTTGAGATGGTTCTTAGGTTGAACAACCGAGTTTTTTGTTTAGATTTGAGCCTCCACAACTTGTATAATCTAACATCTTGGATGGGCTTAGCACATATCCATCTATAGCCATTAGCAGGGTTGTACTTTCTTGAAGACCTTGGTATGGTTCCAATGCCAGTCTCTCCACCAAGTTGCAGAAGATTGTAGCCCAAATTCAATGAAGAGGTTGTTTGGGATGATACTTTTAACATGCTTCAAGATCAATTTGTTTGAGTTTGTTAGCGAAAAGTTTGCTTTCAACTCTAGCTAAGCTTTCTAGTCCCTATCTTGAGAGTTAAAGAGATTCGATTCCTTCTCAAAGCCCCGTCGAAATAAATGTTTGGTAGTGTTACACCTCATATTGTAAGACATTCCACATTGTGATTTTCATCACACTAATGGAGATTTGATATTGGTTCCTTGGAGTTTTTGGATTGACTTGGGGGGATTCATCTTTAAGGAGCCCTTTTCATTCATTACATTGATGGAGTTCTTTGGTTGGAGGAGCTTCACTTCTCCATGGTTGGATGATTATGCTTGTTGCTTGGTGGTCTTTTCACATGCACTTGCCTTGTTGATCACTGCTTAGTTGCATTTATGATGGATGTGGAGCTTACTATCTCATTATGGTGGTTTGGTATATATTATTATCTTGGATATGGATGATGATTCTAGCCCCTCCAAGGGGATAGATAATGATGGTGTTAGAAGATATATGTTTCATTATTGTTGGAGTTTCCTAGTGACTTTTGCATGAGGATGTGGTACGATGTTGGTGTCACTAGGAGGGGGTATTCTACATGGGCCTCATGTGTTGGATGTGTGATGGGAATGTTACCCCCCAACCTAGGGGTAACTATGGAGATGATGTCTCGAGGCCCGCAGGTAGCAGACATTGAGTATCGAGAGTAAGATTGACTAGGAGAGCCCACATTGAGCAAGCAAAGCCCCTCCTCTCCACCACGCATCACCACTCATCACCACTCATCGTTAGCAGCAAAGCATTGTTTGCTACACCGGTTTGGCTACAAAAGACAACAAGTCTTGCTTCATGACGTAACAAGTTCAGTCCCATGGTGAGTGTCACTTTAATATTTGAGGCATTTAAGCATGTTGCAAAGAGTCCTTTCTTGATTATGGAACGTTTGCTTGGAAATTATAACTTTTGCCTTATTTCACCTTGGTGGTTGTCATGGTATCCTAGTAAGTTGTGTTAAAATAATTGATGTGCTCGTTTTACCATAGATAATATCACAATATTGTCACCCAACCATAAGCACACAACCACCCCTGAGCACCTTTAACCTTTGACAAAATTATTCCGGAAAGCCATACTAGAACCAATAGATAAACCCTAGCTGCTAATTGTAACAACAAATCAAGACAAGTAGAGTGTTCTTTCTCCAAGGGTAGCGCATAAGAGAGAGTCTCCATATCCATAGAACAAGTACCATACACAATTGCAGCAACTGCAACTGCTCTACTCTTTGAAACTTGCGCCATACTTAGCTAGTACATCATCAAGAATATCACCAAGAGTATCACCAAGAATATCACCAAGAGAATCACCAAGATAATATCACTTGATAGCGCTAGAGAGAGACTAAGACCAAGAGATGACCATATGCCCTTATTCCTCCTTGTAGCTGCAGTGGTAACTGTAGCTCTCCATAAGACTTGCGCTCTGACTGGGTGTACAAATGAGCTAAAACGTCCTCCATTTATATTAATCTGTTCAGTGACTTTTCTGGATGGGCCGACCTAACTTTCTGGTAATTATATTTTCTGTTTATCTTTTTCTTGTGGAGCCAACTTGTCTTTTTGGAAGATAATATTCTAATATTATTTATTCTGCTAGGCCGACTTGTCTTCTAGGGTTTTCACACATCTGTTTAGGGTTTCCCTTGCTTCCGAAATATTCCATTCTAGTCAAAGGTTACACGTGGAGGTTAATACCTCCCGTACCTACCATAACATCAACACTCCCTCCTATCTAGGGAGGTATTAACGATAATGGTCTTGAGCACACATAGACCATTCTGCTGGTAGCATCATCATAGCCACACAGGCTATCTCATGATCACGTAGATCAAGTCACGAGCATCATCATAGCCACACAGGCTATCTCATGATCACGTAGATCAAATCACGAGCATCATCATCACTATTAGTATCGTCTAATAGCATCCTGGCATCAACATACATCATCGTTTGCATCATCTCTCGAGGCCATACTCCATCTAAGTAATCGGGCATGATGCTGAACTCAACGCACTCAACAGAGTGTCTCGCATGAGTCACCCACTCAACGGAGTGATATAGGGACCATTCTTCTAATCCGGACATACGTCCTAGAAGAATAGTTGTCCCCTGAAAGCCCCACAATGGGCTACAAGGACTATTCTTGTAATCCGGACCTACGTCCTAGAAGAATGTCAGTCCTCCCAGATGTTGAAAGCCATGCCATGGGCTACAGAGACCATTCCTACAGGAATTTCAGTCTCGGACTATTTTCTAAACAGGTCATATGTACCATAGAGATCAATCTCTACCCATATGCCTTAGAAAATATTGGTCCCGTATCAACCACCCTAATCGGGATGTCATGTCCTTGGGGGTGGACTATTCAACCTGATCATGCCAATAACTGAACCTCAGGAGAATATTGGTCCTGAACCATTTTCCTAATCGGGCCACAATCTGTGCCTTTGGAAAATACTAGTCCATGATACGTCAACAATTTGTCAACTTGGACCATTCTCCACAGGGAGAATGTCTGTCCACCAGCACACTGACTATCCGTTTAGCTGGCAATCATCTACAACACTAGTGGTAGTCTCCATGGCAATTAGATAGTAGCATACAATTGCTACAATGCCATCCAATAGAACACAACTGTGTCTATCCATAGTAGTACACAACTATTGCCCAGTGGTACACAAGCACCCCTAGTAGCACACGACTACTAACCAGTGACACACAGTCACTACCGGTGGAACACATCCACCACAGTAGAATACAACTATTGTCCAGAGACATACAGTCTCCACAACATTCAAATCATATCATCTGATATCATTCTGCATCAACAATGTCATTAGCTGCATCACCTCTAAGCCGTACTAGCATGATGCGAATGCATCATATCTAAGCTGTACTGACGTGATCTGGAGTATCATCTACATCATCTCTAAGCCATACTAGCATGACGTATCTAGCATGATGCTAGTGCATCATATCTAAGTTGTATGCCATCTCTAAGCTGTACTCGCATGATGTAGATTAGTGCCTCACTGTGTCATCTCTAAGTTGTATGATCATCTCTAAGTCGTACTAGCATGACATATCTAGAATGATGCCAATGCATCATATCTAAGCTGTATGCCACATCTAAGCTATACTTGCATGATCATATCTAGCATGACACGAGCCCCTTGCATCATCTCTAAGATGTATGGTCATCTTTAAGCTGTACTAGCATGACATATCTAGCATGATGTCAATACATCATATCTAAGTTGTATGTCATATCTAAATTGTACTCGCATGGCCATATCTAGCATGATGCGGCTCACCAACATCATCTCTAAGCTGTACTAGCATGATGTCAATACATCATATCTAAGCTGTATGTCCACCTCTAAGCTGTACTAGCACGATGCTCCTTAGGCCACTGTATCAACAACTCCAACCGTCTGTATCATATCTGAGCTGTACTAGCATGATCATATCTAGCATGATGCAAGCATCATCTCTAAGCTGTATGACCATCTCTAAACTGTACTAGCATGATATAGATCCGCAACTCACTGACAATCCATGATGCCACATATCAGTGCTCCCTCCCAATTAAGGAAGCCATCTCCTCCCTTTCAACCAAGGGAACAATCTCCACGAGCCCCAACTTGTCCCTCTAGTATGCAAACTTTATCTTGGACAAAGGCTTCGTCAAAATATCTGTAGTCTACTCATCAGTGGAGATATATTGGAGAACCACTTCTCCCCTCTGGACTTTATCATGGAGAAATTAGTACTTGATCTCAATGTGCTTCGACCTGTCATGGAACACCGAGTTCTCTGAGAGCTTCACATAGCTCTGGTTATCACAATATATCACGGTCGAATCCAACACCTGATCAAACAGTCCAGAAACCAGCTTATGGAGCCACACTGCTTCTGTACAAGCATCACAAGCTGCAATATACTCTGCTTCTGCAGTGCTGAGTGCAACAAACTTCTGTTTTATGCTAGCCCATGATATCATAGCAAATCCCAAATTGAAACACATACCAGAAGTACTCTTTTTGTCATCTGCACTCCCTGCCCAATCTGAATTAGTAAATCCATGCAGTTGTATATCACTGTTTGAGACATATCTCAAACCATAAGTTATCGTCCCACAAAGATATCTCAAGATATGCTTTGCAGCTATCGAATTCTCTTGTCTAGGTTTCACCTAGAACTGGCTCAACATGTTCACAGCAAAGCAAATGTTCGGCCTAGTATTCACCAAATACATCAAGGAGCCAATCAACTGTCGGTACAGGGACGAGTCTACTGGATTAGAATCAGAATCTCTCAACTTCCTCAAATCTGTTATCATGGGAGTTGTCATGGATTTGCAATCCATCATCCCAAACTTGTGAAGGATCTTTACAACATACTTCCCTTGTCCTAGGAAGACTTCACCACGCTTTTGCCATACTTCTAATTTCAAGTAATAGTGCATGAGACCAAGATCCTTCATATCAAATTCTGAGGCTAGCTCTTTCTTAACCTCAATAATGAGAGGCTCTGAACCAAACTCTTCGAGCTTGCTCGAATCCATACAAGGCCTTCTTCAATTTGCATACATGAGTTTCTCTTGGGTGTACCTCAAAACCTTGAGGTTGCTCTATATATACCTCTTCCTCAATTACTCCATTGAGAAAGGCGGTCTTTACATCCATCTGATGTAAACTCCAACCCATGGACGTTGCTAGGGATATGATGGCTCTGATAGATGTATATCTGGAAACCGGAGCAAACGTCTCATCATAATCTTCTCCCTTATGTTGGGAGAAACCTCTAGCCACAAATCTTGCCTTGTATTTATCGATACTTTCATCCACTGCATGCTTTATCTTGTAAACTCATTTAGGCACAATTTTCATACATCGTTTTTCATGATTGATATTCTTCCATCACAACTTCCTTCTATTCTTTTTGCTTGGATACTTCTTCAAAGGTGGAGGGTTCTGTAGCTGGAATATGGTTTTGACTTCTTGCTTTCTCTGAAAGTTCTATCTGGAGCATCATACTTCTCTGCATGATCTCATGAGCTCAAGCTGGTCTTCTCTTCTTAGTCTTATCTTGGTGTAGATCTCTGTGGTTCTGCCATGTCTGATACAACATTCTTACATAGTAACTTATTTGGAACAAACAAATACATCCTCATGGTAGCCTCCATGAAATCTTGTAAGATAACTTGCCCGAGACAAGAACAATAAAAGTATTTCCAGTATAATAGCATTTTCACAAGAACATATTTATGGTAATCAAGAATGAATAACAATTTTATGGTGATCATCATAGTATGACCAAGATGACGTGCTCGTGAGCAAAACGATAAATATCTCTCTAGAGGAGATGTTAGTTCATTTTGCAAACAAGTACAATAAGCATATATATCAATAGTATTCACATGCTATCAAGTATTCATTACATCTAGTAGTAATAGAACCTTTCAAAGACTACTTTCACAATTTGTAATGTAGCAACTATCAACCTTGGTATGTGCAAATTTGAAACTTATCAATTTAATCAAACCTGGAACCTGAAGCCTCAACTGCTATGGAGGGTGCGCTTGTTCCTTTGAATGCATTGAATCCAAGATTACTGCTTGGACAAGGTCTCTAGTACATTCCCTGCAAACACACTCATGCTTTGCGAGAAGATATAACTTGAAAGACATATATGAGTGCATACCTTTGAAATCTTTGTAGCATCGTCCAACTTGTCTTCTAATATGAAACTAGATACCATCTTGACAAGAAGAGGTTAGAAACTGAATCAAAAGGTTCAATGATTAGAAACAAGCCAGAAACTCTGAAATTTCAATTTTGACCACAATCAATTTGACTAGAAGTCAACCTTTGACTTTGACTTTGACCAAAAATTCAAAATTGACATTTTTGCTAGCTGAGGGTACAAAGAGGTGCGCTAGGCTAAGGCGCACTAGAATGTCAAAGAAATATGCCAAATGCTTTACTATAGGTGCTCGAACAAATGGGTTAGGGTTTGTTGTTGCTGCAAAACTTGATTGCAACTACAACTGCACCTGGTGCTATAACGAGCTTGACAATGAACTTCCCAATCTAACTTCCAGTGGTTAGACTGTTTGAAGATAGTGTGGGCCCGTAACCTGTTAAAATAATTGATGTGCTCATTTTACCATAGATAATATCACAATATTGTCACCCAACCATAGGCACGCAGCCACCCCCGAGCACCTTTAACCTTTGACAAAATTATTTTGGAAAGCCATTCTAGAACCAATAGATAAACCCTAGCTGCTAATTGCTGCAACAACTCAAGACAAGTAAAGCGCTCCTTCTCCAAGGGTAGAGCACAAGAGAGAGTCTCCATATTCACAGAACAAGTAACATACACAACTGCAGCAACTACAACTGCACTACTCTCTCAAACTTGCACCATACTTAGCTAGTACATCACCAAGAATATCACCAAGAGAATCACCAAGAGGATATCACTTGATACCCCTAGAGAGAGACCAAGACCAAGAGATGACCATACGCCCTTATTCCTCCTTGTAGCTGCAACAACAACTCTCTACAACACTTGCGCTCTGACTAGGTGTACAAATGATCTAAAACGTCCTCTATTTATATTAATCTGTCCATTGACTTTTCTGGCTGGGCCGACCTGACTTTCTGGTAATTATATTTTTTGTTTATCTTTTTCCAGTGGAGCCGATTTTGATGTTTTGGTAGTTACGGGAGGATATTTCCCTCCTAGATGACCTTTCTTAGATGCAGAGAAGATTATGGAAGCAAGAGATCCATTAAACATATATTGAAATACCCTAGAAGAGAAGTCGACCCAGAAGAATAAAGTAATAATGAAAAGACACTTGTCCAGAGAAGAAATCGGCTCAGTCTAGTGGCCAAGAAGACTGTAAATAGAAGACGTCTTGGCTCATTTGTTCACTCACTCACACTCTCCCAACTACACAGAAGCAAGGCGCAGGTTTGGAAGAGGTGACGCAGTAGCTGCATTTGCACAGTTTATTATTGCTCAGTCTTTTGGTATCTCTCTCTTGTGTGCTACTCCTTGAGGAGCTGCGATACCTTTGTATGGTGCTGTTGTTGCAGCTGAGGTGGTATTTCTGGTTGAGCTAGCACTTGTGCTAGGGTTTATCTGATTGGACTTGCTTTGTGAACGAAATCTATCCAAGAAAGGTTGTTGGGTTTTTCCCCCATTTAGGGTTTTCCCAAGATAAATCTCTTGTGTTCTTTTCTGTCTCTTCTTTATGTTGCTACTGCTCAGTACATGATATATATGTTAATGGTAACAAAGTAAAAGAACACTAGTAACACTAATACTCTGTAAATAAGGAAAATCCAACATTGTATCAGAGCTGGTTACCTTCAGAACAATTTGACCATTAGAAGGAAGATCGCTATAGCGACACCTTGCAACACCTTGCAGCTGCAATACTTTGTCAAGCTCGTTGAGCACTATCCCAAGGACGTTGGGAATAATTCCTTCATAGAGCAGTGCACCCTAACCTAGCGCACCCCTTGAAACCCTCAACGTGCAATTTGGTGAAGTTTGAAAAATCGAGGTTTTTCAGTGCTAGGGTTTCTACCGGTGAAAATGTCAATCAGTATGAGAGTTGAGGATAGATTGGATGGAGTAGATAACTTCAGATCCTGGAAGTATAGAATACAACTCATTCTAGAAGAGAATGAATTATTGGATCACGTCAAGAAGATGCTTCCAAAACCCAAAGACGAAGGAGCAAAGGCAAAGTTCAAGAAGAATGAGGTCAAGGCCAAGAGGATCTTGACAGAATCAATCGAGGATCACATGATACCGAATGTATCAGAACTAAAGACTGCAAAGGAGATGTTTGATGCCCTAACCAAACTCTATGAAAGCAAGAACACTAGTCAAAAGCTTACCCTATGTCATCAACTCAGAAATGTGACTATGAACAAGTCATAAACGATAGCCAACTTCTTTCCAAGGATCTCATAGATCAAGGATCAGTTAGCAGCTATTGGAGATCCAGTAGAAGACACTGAACTTGTGACTACCACACTCAATGGATTCCCTCCCTCTGTTCGACAACACAGGTATTCCAACAGAGGACGAACACCTTCAGTAACCACTCACA
>SNQJ01S0019966.1:133480-173351 GCA_010110895.2 Picea sitchensis
TACCCCTTTAGCCCTTCTAAAACCCAGATTACATAGGGACGTCTCCCTTGGACTAGCCCTCCTAAATAGAAAGAGCCCCCCATCGAGGTGACAGTGGGTGGGGAAGCTCCTGTTACGCCGGTTTTAAGCCTTGACTCAAGCCACCTAAACCCTTCCTACAAACCGTGCGATAACAGTAACCACGCCAGGGTAGTGGCTCTTGGTGGCATAGCCAGGAGAAAGGGGGTCTCATCACGAGCCAGCCTTCTCATTTCCGTGAAATGCTTGTGGCTAACATTGCCACCACTAGTCACCAAGCCAGGGCAGTGTCCTTTGACTAGCATCTTGGAAGAAAAATAGTGAAGATAAAAGGCATGAATGGGCTTGGAAACATTTTCATCCATGAGAGGTGCAACTCACCCTCCACAGAGGCACCCACCGATAAGCCATCCTTGCTATCATTACACCTTTTGCCCAGGCATCCCCATTCACCTCACCCACTTACATGACTTGGATTTAATCCTTTCCAGAAACATCCCTCTTCCAGTAGACACTAGCCCAATAGGACGTCCTGTCACCTTCCCCAAACTTGTATTGTAGACTTGTATAATGGTTTTGAGCACTTAACTAGGGTAATATGCGTTTTATGCACATGTTTAATAATATTGATGATGAGATGTGATTGAAATTGTTATGATCCCTGTGACTTATGAGCCCATGGAGGGCATAACTGTTGATGTGAAGGATCATGCCCGACGGACAGGTACCATGTTGGACAGGTACACATGGGGAGATGATCAGTTCGGACCTCCATGGGGCTGGAGAGCCTACCAGATGGATGTTGAGACACCAGCAGGGGGTAGAGACAGGGCAGAGCGTTTGTACCAGGGAAGAGCAGAAGAATCCACCAGAGGCAACTGAGCAGACTTGTACCTAGGGGGGTTGAGCCCTCTCCACAGGAATGTTGGCCTTGGAAGGCCCAGGACGTCTCCCAGGATGCCCATGATGTCACCCACTAGTATGGACGTTTTGGGAGGCAGAGATGGCAGTTTTGGCACGTGTGGCAGCTTGGAGAAGCCCAAGGAGGGCTAACGTTTTGCTCCAGGAGGTTGCATTTGCCCTAAAAGGGGCTAACGTCACCCTAGAAAGGGGATGACGTCTCACTATTGCTTGATTATGGTTTTAATTTTAAACATTTAATGTAAAACAATATGATTTTGGTATTTTGGCCTTTTAATGATCTAAAATGTAATTTAGGTCATTGGTATGCTATACATTGAGGGTTTTTACCTTCATATTTTCATCATCTTTCACTCACTCATTAGTGAGGTCTGAAATTGCGCCCTTCTTAGGGTTATTGGCTGAAATATTGAGGCACAGTTATTGAAGGAAGATTTTACTTGGCATTTTTGGCATTTCTCTTGGTGGAAGGTGTTACAACTAGGATTTTTCTACATGGTTTCTTGGTTTATGTAAGTGAATTTCTGCAAACACTTCTTAATTGAATGGTTTTAGTTTCATTTACTTGCATATGTTATTATATTTTGCTGAATCAAACCCTAGGTGACAAGCACTAGTTAATGTCCTTGTCTCATGTCCCCATCAAGATTTTGAGCCATTTGATTTGTTGAAGAGGATAGAACCTTGCCATAGCACTTTATCCATCCTCTTCTAGCTAGTCGTTTTTCCTTATTTGTTGAGCTAAGAAGGAGAAAACGCACCAAGGCCTAGGTCTCTACACCTTGGTGAGCCGATTTTCCCTAGGGTTTGCCTAGTGAAGCCTTGCTTTAGCAACACATCACTTACAAACTCTCTTGTCTTAGTTTTATTTAATCATTGTTGAGCTAGCCTTTTTTGCCATTGAGCTAAAGAAGGAGGAGAGAGCACTAAGGCCTAGGGTTTCTACACCAAAGTGAGCCTCTCTCCCCTAGGGTTTCGTTGTTGAGGCCTTGCCTTAGCAACACCTCAACACTTTACCCTCTTGTCTTTGGTTTCACTATCACTTAGTCCTTTAGCCTTTGCGTCCTCTTTGACTCCATATGCCCTAGTAGCGCACTGGTCTAAGACCTCTTGCATTGAGTAACTTGATCACACAAACAAACAAATACTTTGAACAAACCCTAACTCTTACTAACCCTAGCCTAGACTAATCCTATTAACCCTATTGCTACCGTCACCTTCTTGTGATATAGAACACCTTTGTGCAACTTTCGTTTTACTTCTAAAGCAATTGAATGGTTAGTTAAGGCATCATTTATAAAGTGTTGATATTGTTACATTGAATGCCAAGTTTCTTTAGCATTTATTGAGAAGTAATATTGTAATCATTGCTATTGTACAATCATTGATTTGCTTCATAAATACCATTGCTCAATTGCTTATCATTAGAAAGTCATTGATTATATGAAGTACTAACCAACAAGCAAGCTTGCACATGAGTTCCTTGTTGCTTTGTCTGGTGGAGTAGTCTTATTGGTTACTACTTCCAGCTATCTTTCATCTTTATTGGTTGTTTAGCGGGACTTTCTAATTGGTGGTGACTTGTGAGGGGGAAATTTACCTTTGTCCTATCTAGCTTTTTCCTCTTTAGAACTCCAGGTTACCGGGGATGTTTCCCTTGGGCCTTACCTCCCTAAGCAGAAAGAGCCAACCTTCCCATTGAAGTGATAGTGGTGGGATTGGTTGGGATTCACGCCAGTTTGATCTCCTTTCATCCATCTATTATCTTAACTACAAGCGTAGATAGCAGGAGCGAACTTTGATACATTGTGACAAACAAAGTTGCGTGAAGCTTATTGAGAATCCAGTATTCATGACAAGTCTAAACATATAGAGATCAAATATCACTACAACCGAGACTAGGTGCAAAGAGGAGCTGTGTGGAGCTCCAGTTCATATCCACGGACGAGTAGATAACAAACATCCTCACCAAGCCCTTGTCAAGAGTGAAGTATGAGTGCCGGGGACAAGCTTGGAGTGTTAGAAGTGTCCACCCTGGTTGAGGAGGAGATGTGTTGTTCTTCTCATTACCCGGCTAACCTTTGTGGGGTTCCTGGATTAGTCCGCGTGGGGTGGTACAGAAGGGAGTGTCATTGTGTCGGACTATTTGAGAGGCTGTCCCACCTGCAGTAGTGTGAACTATATGGCGGGGACAAGCATTGACTCAGACAATAGTTGTGTATTACTACCCGATTGGTTGTGTACCTTGTTGAGGTGTGTGTCTCTAGACAATGGTGTGTGCTACTGGGGATGTGTTCAGGAGGCGTGTGACTTCTGGGACAATAGGCATGATGCTACCCGATTGGTTGTGTACCAGCGGAGATCGTGTGTCTTTGGATAGTAGCCGTGTGCTACTACAGTGGTTGTGTACCACTAGCAAGGTTTGTGTGTCTCTGGACAGTATTTGTATACTATTGTGGTGGATTTTTTTTCCACTGGTTGTGACTATGTATTATTGATTAAGTAGTTGTGTGCTGCTTGGTGTGGTTGTGTACTATTGGATATTAGTTGTGTACTACTTGGCAACGGTTTTGATCTATTGGATGACATTGTAGTAGTTGTGTGCTACTAGGCATTGTCATAGAGATGCAGGATCATTTGGATGTAGGCGTAGTATTGCTATCACGTTTGTCAGTAGAGGCTGTGCGATAATTGAGCTACCAAGGCATTGGAACAGCCGTGTGCTGCTAGCCGGTTGAGTAGTCAATAGACTACTAGATGAAGACATCGTGAAGATGCCTCCCTAGCTAAGAGGGAGTGTTGATATTTTTTGGTGGTTGCGGGAGGATCTTTCCCTCCTAGATGACCTTTCTTAGATCAGAAGAAGATTTTGGAAACAAGAGAACCATTAAATAGATGTTAGAAAACCCTAGAAGAGAAATTATTTGAGGAAAGAATAAAGTAATAATGAAAAGAACACTTGTCAGAGAAAGTCCCCAGAAGAATAAAGTAATAATGAAAAGACACTTGTCCAGAGAAGAAGTCAACCTAGTCTAGTGGCCGGGAAGACTATAAATAGAAGACGTCTTGGCTCATTTGTTCACTCACTCACACTCTCCCAGCTACACAGAAGCAAGGCGCAAGTTTGGAAGAGGTGACGCAGTAGCTGTAGTTGCACAGTTTATTATTGCTCAGTCTTTTGGTATCTCTCTCTTGTGCGCTACCTTTGTATGGTGCTGTTGTTGCAGCTGGGGTGGTATTTCTGGTTAAGCTAGCACTTGTGCTAGGGTTTATCTGATTGGACTTGCTTTGTGAATGAAATCTATCTAAGAAAGGTTGCTGGGTTTTTCCCCAATCTGGGGTTTTCCTAGGATAAATCTCTTATGTTCTTTTCTGTCTCTTGTTTATGTTGCTACTGCTCAGTACACGATATATATGTTAATGGTAACGAAGTAAAAGAACACTAGTAACACTAATGCTCTGTAAATAAGGAAAATCCAACAACCGACTTGTCTTTCTGGAAGATAATATTCTAATATTATTTACTTTGCTAGGCCGACTTGTCTTCTAGGGTTTTCACACATCTGTTTAGGGTTTCCCTTGCTTCTGAAATATTCCATTCTAGTTAAAGATTACACGTGGAGGTTAATACTTCTCGCAACTACCGTAACATCAACAAGTTGGCCACCCTCGAGAAAAGGGTTGCTACTGGGGGGTCTCCTGAAGGGTCATCGTACCATTCCCACTCATACTCACCACTTTCCACACTTCTTCCCCTCTGTTTCCTCATCTTTTGGGTTTTCGAGTTCATTGACCCCAAGAAGTGTTGTACCTCATTTCATGGGAAGAAGGGGCTAAAGGCCCAGAGGTGTTGCAGCTAGCACTGTAAAAATCAAAAGCCATAGTCCATCCTTGTAGATGCTCACCCTAAGGTCCTGAGAGTCATGGAATGCTTCTCTAAAAATAAAGGACTTTTAAAAGAAAATAAACCAAAAGTTTCTCGCTTGAAGGAGGAGTGCATTGGGGTGTTCTTTTATTTCTAGTGCACATAGCACCCAATGTGTTCTAACTTCAAGTGGCATTGTGGTGCTCTTTTATTTTCATTACACTTAGCACTCAATGTTCGGATTTTAAAAAAGAGGCAAATAAAGGGTTTGGAAAAATGTTGCACTGCAAAAGAAGGGATGCAATGCACCCTCAACAAAGGCACCCATAAATGAGACAATATTAACCCTTGATATGTCAAGAACCCCATGCCCAAGAGTTTTTCCCCAATCCGCCTCATACTCATTACATGATATAGAGAGGGTTTTCTTGGGAAACATTCCTTAACTTGGGGATTGGTCTACCCAATAGGTCAGCATGACACCCCTCCCATACCTAAATTTGGCAAAGTTTATAAGGTCTTTGAGCATTTGTTTAATTTGAAAAGGGGGGATTTAATGCACTTGTTTGGGTGGTTCTTTTATTAAATGTGGCTTACTTGGCATGATTCATGTGAATTGTGGACCCTTGGAGGGCGTATTTGCTTGTCTTTGCAGGGCCTTGCCCGGTGAAAGTCATTCATGAAGGAACTAAGCCACTCGGACCTTCATAGGGGCATGAGAGCCCATTGGATGGATGTTGTGCCCCACACATTGGAGGCCTAGGATGATGATTGTTGCACCTTGGATGATGTTTCTAGCACATGAACGAGGCCTGGAACCATGAAGAAGAGGTGACGTCACTCTCCTATGCCCAAACATTCCCCTTTTGCAGGATAAAGCCACACTTTTGAGGGGTTGTTTGGTGTGTTTAGTGCACTTGGTGGTGTTGTGGGCTTGTAACCCCACTTTTTTGCTTGATTTGGGGATGACGTGGCACCTTTGTAGCATGACGTCCTAGCCTTGGGAGGCTTATCTTCACACGTGCCACCTTGGAGAGGAGATTTCTAGGCTTTCATGCCATTACTTTGTAGCTTATGTGGGCAAAAAGAGCAAATCGATTTGCTAATTAAGCATTGTAACTCTTGTTATGACCTAAAATTAAGGTTTTAGTTGTAAATGTGGACAAATTAGACTTGGGTTTCCTCTATAAATAGAGGCAAGTCATTTTCATTTGAAAAACTCATCACTTGGAGAGCAATTCCACTCTCTTGAAAATTTCGCCCTCTCTTTTTTCTAGTGCAATGGATGCAAAGACTTGTTTTTGGAGCATTTAAAGGCTAGCGATTTTCTCTTGATGATGTTTCTTGGCAAATCATTGGATAAGATTTGGTAGTAAGGGTTTCTTGCATGCTTTCTCTTGGATTTGGTGAGTAATTTCTGCAATCTATTATCTTGCTTGTTTAAATTCAAGCAAATATTTTACACCCTAGGAGGAGTAAAAGGGGTTACACCCTCCACCAAAATTTATTCTTCCTTGCTATTGAAGGACTACAAGGTTTTCCACAAGGAGTAGAAGTGTTTACACCCTTGTTGCAAGGCTTGGCTAGGGTTTATTTACTCTAGGGAGTAAGAGGGTTTAAACTTTACACCCCTAGAAGATTTTCAAGCTCTAGTTCATCTTGATTTCTAGGCTAAACGATTTGGAAAGAGATAGGTTTCTTGGGTTTTATGAGGGTTCAACTCTCAAGAATCATCCTCTCTTCTTTGTTGCTTAACCTATTCTTCAAGAAAGAGACTCCATTCACCCAATAACAAGGCACTAGCTGCATTGGAGAATGTGTTGCATTGATAAACGTGAAAATTGAGGGATTGAAATTGATAAAGTTTGGATTGGATTCTACATGCTCCTAGCTACTTTCTTGGCTAAGGGCATCTTGTTTTGCTGAGTTTTTCTTACTGCTGTAATAAATTGTTAGTTACAACCATTAGGGCTGCAACAAAGTCCTCTTTACACTCTCTCATATTAACTAATTCACCGTGGAATTTAATGATCTAATAGTGCAATTTAATCTACTTGTTGAAGGCTATATTTTGGCATTATTACTTGTTGATTTTGAGGGTGGATTCTTACCGCTGTAGGAAAAGTTTGCTACAGCCATGTAAGGCTGAGTACAAATTGCCGATAACTTATCTTTAACAGCCTATCTAACCACTGGAACTACTCCTAAAGTATTGCTAAATCAAGGCTTATTGCAAGGCTTATTGCTGTTCTCTCTAGTGTTCTTGAGGCTATTTCATGATATCATGTATCAAAGATTGTTGGATTAACATTGTTTTGCAGGTACACTTCAATTTGCAACTTTCTTTCAAGTTTAAAGACTATTTCTTAAGCCCCAAGAACTCCTCATCTTGTGACCAGCATAGGGATCTGTGCAAACCGTTAGCCTTTGTCCATTGGTTTCCTTAAGGTCACCCGGGAAGCCCCCCTTGTGGTGAGTCATCTCATCACTAAAGAGAGGGGAGTGTTTATCTAAGGTTGAGAGTGGGTAGATACTCCCAGTTGTGTCGCACTAGTGACGCTTGTGGTTGGCTTTGCCCAAGCGACAGTTTGTGCGATAACAGGGAACATGCTTGATGGTTGGATGGGTTAGCCTTTTTGTTATGTCCCTTTCTCTTATGATGTTGCTATGGTGGGATGATTCATGTTGCTTTAGTGGGATTTTTCTAGGTGATTTAACTTTATGATGTAACATTTGCTAGACATCACCTAGGGTGGAATGTGTTTCTTGATATTAGTACCCTCATTGATATGTTATTTCCTAAGTTTGAATTAGAAAGGGAGGGGGGTACTACATATGATTTGATGGTGATCTAACCTTTTCCTAAGGTTAGATGCTGATTTTTGATGTAATAATCCGTTGGTGGTGGTGCATCTTAGGTTGGACTTTATGTTTTGTTGTTATCATGGTGGAGTTTTGCTAAGGAGAACATATTTTATTTACATATTACAACACTTTATTAGAATTGCAAACCGTATTGGCACACATGTTCATAGTGATTTAATCAGTTGGTGACTAATTGGAAGGGGACTATGGTTTTATTTCAGCATTAACCTTTGTGCACACATTTTGAGGTTGATTAAAATGTTCAATGGTTAATGTGGTGAACTTCACCACATTAACCATCGAACATTTTAATCAACCTCAAAATGTGTGCACAAAGGTTAATGCTGGAGGTTGCTTTTGAGGTTGATTTAAATGTTCAATGGTTAATGTGGTGAACCCGAGTTCACCACATTAACCATTGAACATTTAAATCCACCTCAAAATGTGTGCACAAAGGTTAATGCTGAAATAAAACCATAGTCCCCTTCCAATTAGTCACCAACTGATTAAGTCACCATATATATATATATAATGTGAGGATGTTTTGAAACCTCATACACAATTTACATTCAGAAAAATTCTCCAGCAAATATGAGATGATTACAAATGAGAAATGAGGGCTATATATATACACACGCAGGGGTGCCCTTTCATAAGAGACACGACCTTTCATCAAGAAGGTGTCTCTTCATAACATATTTAGTTATTGAGTATTAATTATTATTATTTAATCATTATCTATTTATATCTATTTATTTGTATATTTGTGTTCATAACATTGGCTTCCCCTTTTGAAATGCTTTGTCCTCAAAACATAGTGATGGAAGGACTAGACGTCTTTTTCTTTGGCTTGTAATGTCGTTGCATCGTTCTCTGTTCTGTCATAGTTGATGATACGAGACGATATGAATCTCTGAATGCTGAGCAAAATTTTCGAACCGTAAAAGGATCAGACTATCCTAATTCAATCCTTTGCGGAACGTTGCTCTTCCACGATGAACTGTTATCATGAGACTTAATTGCGTCGGTAGCAATAGTTTTTGGACGATAATTTAGTTGTTCTCGACCTAAGTGATATTGATACTCAAATCATTTAAGATATCTGCTTTTATGATTTGAATGCCGATAAGGAGTTCTTATAACATTAATTTCTCTTATCATGCTTGTAGTATTTTCTTGGTTTAATTTCGGTATATGGTTTTCTTCACGCATTGATGTTGCTTGGTTAATTGATGAAGTTCTATTAGTATGTACACTTGGAGTTTCCATTGTTTGTACTCCAACATCCGTATATCTTTTCTTCAATTGGATTGGCATCTTCTTGGGTTGTGATGTGGATTGGATCTGTATTTGTTCCTTTTTTCACAAATTGGATTTTTACTCTTGAGGACTTTGATGCTTCCTTCAGGATTTGTTCTAACTTGTTTTCCAACAACCTCTTATCATTATTAAGTTTATTAATTTGCATTAGTAGGTTTTGATTATGATTTTTTAGAGGCAAACTTTCTTCATTTTCTGCTTTGTCGATATCTTTAATGTCTAAATTTTCAAGTTTCTCTTCTTTCAACTTTATGATTTGTTTTAGCAGCCCTTGATTAAGGTTCTTCAAACGAGAATTTTCTTCGTTTTTTTCCGATAGGTTCTTCTGGAGATCTTGATTCTCTTGTTTCAACTTTTGAACGCATTGTTTTCTATCCTTTGACTTCTTGATCTGTGTAAATAGTTTTTGAGTGTAAATAGTTTTTGACTGTGGTTTTTTAAGCGAGAAATTTCTTTGTCAAATTCTTTTTGCATCCTTGATATTGACTTTTGATTTTCTTGAAGGATCACCTTCAAGATATCTTTAAAGTCTTTTGATGAAGGTGTTGTCGATTTTGACCTCATAGTAGTGTCTTGAAATGTCATCATCTTCTCCTTATAGGGAAACGTCACAAACGTTTTCTCCATGTTTAAGATGAAGGTACTGTTAGCACTGTTTTCTGCACCTTAAATCAGATCTGAACTAGGAAGAAATCTGCACAAAAAAAGTGTTGATTTTAGGATATCTGCCCTCAATGTGTCACTGACAGAGTCCTCTCCATTTGGCCTGGTTCATGCCAACCACAAGGGGGTGTCCCTAGGTTCCTTGCTTGCTGTCTGCCACCTATAAAATCTGCAAAACAACGCTTTATAACAGCAGCAAACAAAGAAGTTTATGGCTGAGTTTAGGCAGCCAAAGGTTTTAAAATAGAGTTTTTAATATTTTGGTGGAATCCCTGCAATCGTTAGCTCAAAATTTGCAAGTAAAAATACGTAGAAAGCGATATCAAACAACAGATTAATACCCAAATGATATGCTAATTAACTTCTGAAATAACACAGTTCACAACCAAAGACACCAACAAGACAAGAAGGCCTGGTACAAGACATCAAGACTTTATTTCTGCAAGTGCAAAGAGGCCAATTGCACCAAGGAAACAGGTACAAAAATGGTGAAGTAGCGATCCTTGCATACAAAACATAAGCTAGAACAAGAGGAGAGAAGAGAGAAATCTGAAGTATAGAGCTGTTGAAATAGAAGATCCAACTGTTTGATAATGGGAAACACTTGTATATATAGCCCAAGAGGGAGGAGAGGGCGCCTTAGGTTAGGTGAGAGATAGGTGGTGCGCCCCCCTTGAATGATGAGTGAGTGGAGTGAAAGGCAGAGAGAATCGAGGGAAAGAGGGAGTTAGGGAGAGAAAGGGGGAGGTAGGTGAAGGAGGGGTGCCTTGGGTTAGGTGAGAGGAAAAAGGTGGGCGCTCCCCTTCATGAATGTAGTGCGTTCTCTTGAAGGAGGAAATAGTGGAGGGGTAAAGCGGGAGTGAATTTAGGGAGAGTAGAAGTAAAGGAGAGAAGGGGGATTTGGTGGGTAAGGTAGATAATTAGGGAGAAAAAAAAGGTAGGCACCCCCCTTATGGCTCATATATCACTTCGTGAACCCCGCCATGCGCCAACTCATCCAAACACTCTATAGCTTGCCACATGTCACTCCTAGAAATTGCCACGTGTCACCAAGCCTGATGACCACTCCTGCTAAAAATGATGTCTAATAATAGACATGCCCAAAAATAATAGTTTCCCTAAAAAATAGGAAAACCCCAAATAATGTTAGGGACCACCATGAGATCACTACAAAAAATAACATGTCTAAAAATAGACACTGCCAAAAATAGAAAGTCCTTAGAAGTGTGTGGGAATATACTCATCGAATTCGATTTTCTGTAAGGAACCTGAAAATGCAATCAGAATCACTATGTGACCCCCCAATCTCCACCTGCTAAAAATAAAAAGTACTCGCACGACATCTCCGAAAAGGCTCACTGGACTCAGAATGTTGCTAGGATTAATACTGTATGCTCGAAACTGGCATGCGAGCCTTACCTCCCTAAACAGAAAGAACCTTCCCATTGAGGTGACAGTGGTGGAATTGGTTCAGTTACGCCAGTTTGACATCCTTTCATCCGTCTTTTACCCTAACTACAAACTGTGCGATAACAATGACAATTAATTCCTAGTAAATCCTTGTTGAAATAAAATGTAGATCTACTGAATAAAAACACACTGAGATTCTTAACCAGAAATTGCAGTGGAAGTAAAACAATAAATCAAACACATGTACACAGATATTTTTGTGTAAATACCCCTGGAAAAGCCCCTAAGGGAAAACCAACAACGAGATGATTTTATTATAAAAATTCGGGCTTCCTTACCGGGATAACGACCGATTGAGAAAAGTACAGTTACTAGTAAACTTGGCAGATCTGTCCTTGAGAAAACCCTCAATGAATTTGCTGCTCTTGCCTGCTGTTGTGCTGGTTTTACGATTATTGCACGACCTGCAACAGACTACTTTGCTACTGCGATGACCCGTACAATGTTGGCTGTGGGTTGTACGGCCCATGCTGGGTGCTCCTGCGGGCTGTACGACCTTCCCTTGGCTGCCTTTTATAATCTTGAGATGAGCCCTAACCCTAATCTCCAAAGTGATCAATGGATGAGATTAAATCTCTCTCGCTTGAGATCAATGGCTAAGATTCATTTAGTTAAGTTAAATCACCAATGCCAACAACTTAGGCATTTTATTAAATTAACCTCAATTAATTCTAAAATGACATTCACTTTAATAATTAAATTATTAAAGTGAATTTCCAAAGTTCTGAGAGGTATTAATGACGATCTCCAGATGATAGACACAATCAAATGTGGAGATACATGTCCGATGCTACAAACTTCAACATCTAGCATTTCTATTCTCTTGGAACTTTGGAAGAGGGAGTGCATCGATTTGCTTGGTAAAGGAGTGCATTGATTTGATTGAAGAGGGAGCCATGGTGTCCTCCCTTAGACCGTCGATTTCTCCTTCAACATTTTCAGATTTCATCTTTTCTCTTGAGTTGATTTTAGATTTCTGTTTCAACATATTCTTTAGTTTCTCCTTCAACATATTTTTTCATCTAGTAGTGTGGAGGTAGGGTCAAAACCCTTTTTCTCAAATCTGAAATTGAAATGCTTGCTATTTTTTAAATTTACGAGTAGTTTTTTTGTTTTCATCTCTTGTTATCATTTCCAACCTTCAAACTCAGCATATGGGCATGCAATCAACCATGAAAAACTAAAAACAAGTTTAAGTGGGTCAAATTTAATGAGAAACCCTTGTTGCAGGTTGCCAAAAATTAAAATCTGCACATAAAAGTTTAAACCAACAACATGAGTGATTCCAACAATAGCAGTGGCAGTGACATTGATAATGATTATGATGCCCAAGTAGATGGTCACGTTGGGAGTGGAATAGAGGTTGGAAGTGGGAATGGAGTTGCCACCTCATCAATGTTGAATGAAACCCAAGCCAATGGCAATCTTTGCCCACCAAGGGCATTGGTTGAATATGCAAAGTGGACATTTGATCCAAAAAAACCATTTTTTCTATATGCAACCAAATTACTTGGCCCCTCAACCAACATAATACCTGGAAAGCAAAGTGGTGGGTCATGCTATTGGACATGCAATGTTTGTGGCCATCCTTGGGTTGGGAGTTATAGTCGGGTTAGGCAACACCTTTTGGGCATAGGTGGAAAAGGGGTTAATGTATGTATGAAATCAACCATGTTGCAAAGATCCGAGCTTTTGACGATGCAAGTGGTAGTGGATGCAAAGAGCACCTTCTCTAGCCAAATTTCATGTCCTAAGTTGATTAGAATGTGGAAGCAATTGCAAGTTTTAAAAGGAAAGCTAAAAGTAAACCATCCATGGGCCTTATGCCTCCACCATCTCCTGTTGGGAGTGGGACATCTTCATCTAGACAAAATGGTTCTTGTTCTTATGAAATAGGACCAACTATTATAGGGATGTATGGTAAGCTGAACCATGATGATATAGATGATGCCATTGGCAATTTTTTTTTCCAATGGCATTCCTTTCCATGTTAGTTTCTCTCTTTATTATAAGGAGATGGTTCGTGCAATTGCAACATCGAGACCCTCATATGTGCTCCTGTTGATGTTCTTAGTAGCATCAGACAGGTACTTCCACGTGGGTTCGTGTCAACACATGGGAGTTGTCCTAAATGCCTCTCAGAATCTTAGGAGATTCACTTTATGTAAGTGAATGTAATTTTGTAATAAAGTGAGTTTAATTTAATTAAATGCCTAAGTATTTGGCATTAGTAATTAAATTAAGTCTTAGCTGTTAGATCTAAAGTGAACACGAGATTAGATCTCAACCGTTGATCACTTTACGAGATCTAGGGTTTTGGACTTACGGTAAACTCAAGGTTATAAAATACAACCTATGTGAAAGGAGGAGACATAGTGATGGTACACAAAGAGTGAGTGAACATTTAGGTGTGTAGGGGCAGGGGCTGAGGAAAGGTTGCAAGGGGGCAACAAGGGAAGTAACAGCCAGGAAGACCGAAGTATTGATCTTGGGTAATAGGCTAGGCTATTTGTTGCATTTGTATTTCCTTAGAAGACCCATTATCCCAGGACGAGAACCTTGATTTTATTTAATAAAATCATCACAGATCTGGTTTTCCTGCGAGAGTTTTTCGAGGGGTTGTTTATCTGAAAATCTCGTGTGCATATATATTTGGTTTTTGATTTGTGTTTCTGCTGAATTTTATCTTTTAGTAACTTAGCTGTGCTATTATTCAATAAATGTGTTTTTCTCGGAATTAATGGTCGGGTGCTTGGTTCTAGAAATTAGCATGGTATCAGAGTTGAGACTCTGAAGGAAGCCATGTTTTGCATAGATCAAGATTTATTTGCAACGGAAATTTTTTGTTGGTTTGCGTGGTTAATAATAAAAAAAAAAAGAGAGGAATTGTATAGTCTTACGACCGCCGTACGACCTGTACAACAACCGTATGATGTACAAATTAGCTGCAGAGTGGCTGAGATTGGGCCAAGTGGTTGACTGTACGAAGTCTATGGTGAGTGGACAGTCAGCGTAGAGGGACATCGTGAGCATTGAGGTTGGGCGTTGTTGGAGAGTTGAGACAGATTGTGCGGGCTGTGAGAAATCGGCGTGGGCTTGCAGCAAGAACTAACGGTTGGAGCAAAGGAGCTTGCGTGAGTGTTACTGAGTGATTGCGGAGGTGAGCTGATTAACTGTCGTGGATTTGTTGACGGTTCAGACGGGCAGATGTGAAAACGACTGAAGTGTGATTGCAAGAGAGGTCGCGGGCTCAGCCACACAACAACCAAGTCATGCAGGGTGGACGCTGAGGCAACTCGAGCTGAAAGCAAGGTATGCGTGCAAGAGGTAGCTCTGTAAAGGAAGAGCTGATAGAGGGTGCTGTAGGCCTCGTGTGACTGCAACGAGAGGGACGACGTAGGAGTGAAGGCCGTGTAGGTGTCAGGTCGAGAGGCAGCAAGGTGACAACAGACTAGGCCGTGCGAGTAAGGAGAGTTGATTCATGTGGGAGTTGGGCAGCATGTGGATTGGCCGACATAAGGATCCGTTCTATAGTTGCTAGTGTGTACAGACTCTAGAGTGTTGTCCGCATGTGGCAAAGGAGCTTTCAGGAGGGCGGGCAGAGCAAGCAACCGCCACAGCCAGGAAACTAAAGTCAGAGAATCGCCCAACAATCGAGTGCAGGGGCCACAGGGCCGAATTAGCGTCGGGCAACCCATAAAGGTCTGGGTAGCCCTTGGGCAAGTATCGTGGGCAGTGGGCAGACAACCCAGGTAATAGGCTGGGAAAGTCGAGCATTGCCCATAAAAGTTTGGGCAACAAGCAAAAAGGACTCGGGCAGTAGCAGGAGGCTGCAGGTAGCCCTGGGTAGCCTCCGGTAGGTATCCGTGCAGTGGACAACAGGTTCGGGCAGCCAGCTAAGGAGGCAGATGGTAGTGGCTAGCCTCAAGTTTGCTTGAGTCATCACATCGCTTTGGAGCAAAGGACCTTTGCTCAAGTGCTTGGGTCACGAAGGACTGTGACTTGAGGGGATCTTAGATGGGTGAAGAAGGACTTTCATCCAAAGATCAGGGGATGACAGATCTATCGATGAGAGTGGCAGAGAACAAGGAGTAGGTAGCTTGCAGGATGCTTAGAAGCAGGAGGCTTCTAGGAGCATAGGCAACAAGTCTTCAAGGATGGGTCCGAGCGAGATGGCATGGGATAGCTTCTGTTTCAGAGGGAGCAACCAATCAAATGGATTGGAGAGGAGCCATGGTAGTAGATCTGACAGGGAAGACAAGGCCACCTCCAGGTGGTAGAAGTACCTTCCTCGCTAAGAGGGAGTGTTGATGTTTTTAGTAGTATTGGACATGTACTTCTACGTAGGTTCGTGTCAACACGTGGGAGTCTTCCTAAATGCTTCTCAGAATCTTAGGAGATTCACGGTATGTAAGTGAATGTACTTTTGTAATAAAGTGAGTTTAATTTAATTAAATGCCTAAGTATTTGGCATTAGTAATTAAATTTAGTCCTAGCAGTTAGATCTAAAGTGAACATGAGATTAGATCTCAATCGTTGATCACTTTAGGAGATCTAGGATTTTGGACTTAGGGTAAACTAAAGGTTATAAAAGACAACCTATGTGAGAGGAGGAGACATAGTGATGGTACACAAAGAGTGAGTAAACATTCAGGTGTGCAGGGGCATGGGTCGAGGAAAGGTTGCAAGGGGCAGCAAGGGAAGTAGCAACCAACAAGGTTGAAGGAATGATCTTGGGTAATAGGCTAAGCTATTTGTTGCATTTGTATTTCCTCATAAGGGCCATTATCCTAGGATGAGAGCCTTGATTTTATTTAATAAA
Source organism: Picea sitchensis (assembly GCA_010110895.2). Lineage (NCBI taxonomy): Eukaryota > Viridiplantae > Streptophyta > Pinopsida > Pinales > Pinaceae > Picea > Picea sitchensis. The sequence continues at coordinate 149,425 of SNQJ01S0019966.1, forward strand.
ATCATCACGAATCTGGTTTTCCCGTGAGGGTTTTTCCAGGGGTTGTTTACCCGAAAATCTCGTGTGCAAATGTGTTTGGTTTTTGATTTTTGCTTCCGTTGAATTTTATTGTTAAGTAGCCTAGCTGTGCTATTATTCAATAAATGTGTTTTGCTTGGAATTAATGGTCGAGTGCTAGGTTCCAGAAATTAACAGCCCCCAGGTGAACATAAGTTGAGGACAATGATTTTATAAAGGCAAGTGTCCAATATTAATGTGTAGAAAGAGTAGATGAGGTACACATGGGTGAGGGCAAGCTTCTCTATTGTTATGGATGGGTGGAGAGACATTGCCAAACGTCCACTTATCAACATCATAGTTACATGCCGAGATGGGCCTTTCTTTCTTAGAGCTATTGATTGTTCTAGAAAGCGTAGAGATGTAGCTTTCCAATTTGAGCTTCTTCGAGATGCTATACAAGAGGTTGGGCCTGCCAATGTCGTGTAGGTTGTGATAGATGCAACAACAATGTGCAGATCAACTGGGTTACCAATTCAGAGTAAATACACGCATATTTTTTGGACCCCTTGTTGTGTGCACGCACTCAACAATGCATTGAAATACATTGGCGACAAATGCGAGAGATGTGCAGATGTTATTTGCAACCGCCACACATCCTTAGCCATGTACAAGTCTCACTCGAGGAAGGAATTCGTCAATCTCTCAGTGACTAGATATGCTAGCTATTTTCTCTTATTGGAGAGGATTTTGTAGGTGCAATCAACATTATAGGCCATGGTTGTGACTTTGGAATGGAACAAGTGGACAAAATCCAAGACAGATGAGGGGAAGGACATCAAGCTTCGGATATTGAAGAAATCTCCTTAGTGTCAAGAGGAGATTTCATATCTTTTTGATAGAATTTACATAGCTAGGATGTTGAAGGTGATGCATATTAAGCAAAAGATGGGTCTTTTGAATGTGTATTTTCTCACCCCAATTGAGATGGAGAAGACAATAGGTCGGGCATTGGAGAGGGACATTTCCCTGAGTACCTAAACTGGTTTGCCTCCTTTATAGTCAAATAAAAAGGTATTTTGTTTTCAGAGCATGACTCTATTTAGTCTCTCCATGTCTTTGCAAACGTTGGACCAAGTGAGATAGAGTTCAGAGATTCGTGTCGTTTGAATTTGTTGGAGTCCTAAGGCTTAGTGCCTTGAGGTCATTGTAGGCCGCTTGTTCCCCTTGACAAATTCCGAGTGAAGGACTTCTTCCTTATTATCAATTGTTTCGACCATATAGAAGTTCCCATAAACAAGGCAATGGGGTCATGTAATTCATTGATCATCCAAATCTAGAAGGTCATCTCTTTAATGCCATTTGAAGCATAAATGTCATCCAAACCTAAAATCCAACCTTCCAAATTTAGCAGTGTCCAAACCTATCGTTGATTAGGGAAAGTGCCCCAACCTGCCATGATCGAGGCTAGGTTTGGTAAAATTAGTGTTGATTTCTCTCCTTTTCCATCTACATGGTTAGAAATAAAAACAATAATGTTTGACCATACGAAGTTCATGTTTGGCTTCTTAAAAAAATCAAGTATATTTTTTTGCAATAAAACTTCCTTCGACTATTAATAAAAACAATATGTATAGGGATTTCTTACAAAAAAAAGCAAGTTGTAAAAGCAACCTTCATAAACAAGTCTAAAATTCATAAAATGTGCATTGGCTTAGGCCAAAACACCTACCAACATAGACTCTACATCACAATGTCCAAACACATATCAAGCAAAGGGCAACTGCTTGAGCAAATAAGCATTAAGTTAGTAAGTAGTGACTATGCCCAGTTGCAGGAGAACATTGGTTGTGGTTGTTCTAGGTGGGGCCCCAGCCATAAACTGGAGCATCAACATCAGTAGGTTGCATTGGGTCCTGTTACCCCCCATGCCTAGGGGTAACTAGAGGAGATCATGTCTCAAGGCCCGCAATGGAGAACATGATCTATACCATGTTGATGATGATCAACATGTCCACAGATGGCAGGCCAACCGCGTCCCTCATTTGCCTCCCAACACAGATCAATCAAGGCTCATCACATTCAAGCAACCCAGAGTATGGGAGATGGTAAACTATTGTCACCATGAGGCATGCTAGTTCGTCTTTCATGCAAAGTGTTGTACTTAATTTGTCGGGCATGTGGATGAGGATCTTTGGTTGAAGTTGGATAATGGATCACTGGTTTGGGAAATTGTGTCAGTTGCCTTGTTTCACCTTGGTGGTTAGCCTCCGTGCCTTAGTCCCGTGTAGTCACTGCCCAAAGAAAAGGGGTAATACTGGGGGGCTCTCCCAAGGTAACGTTCCGCTCCCAACCATACTTAACACTTTCCATCTTGGATCCTCTCATATTATACTAAACTTCGGCTATGGTCCATTCTCTCATGAGAAGAGGGGATGAAGTTCCAGAGGTTCTTTCACAACTACTATAAAAGAATAAGAAAATGATGCTAGAAAAGAAAGTGAACATAACAAAGTAGGACCATTCACTCCTGCTGCTGTCTACTTGGCATCATCACCAAGCTCAACTTGTACTCCCGAGTCCTGCTTTGTTAGATTAGAAAATAACTGTCTGCATGATGTCATATGACGAGATGCCCCACTATCCACATACCACACATTCGAAGGAATCGTGTTGCAGAAATGTAAGATACCATCAAGAAATCCTTCTCGAACTTGGTAGCAAACTCGTTCGTTTGAGTTTTTGTAGAGGTTGCTATTTTCTTTTGATCTTGCTTCCCTTTACCCTTCTTCTTATTTGGACACTGTGATGCATAATGGCTGTGCTTATGAGAAATGAAGCACTTGAGTTTACTCAAGTCTTTTTTTCCTGGCTGTGAGGTTGACTCCTCTCCGTTTCCCTTACCCTTGTTGGGTCCTTTATCTCTACCCTTATTTGTATGATCAGATAGGGTAAGGTTCTTGTCACCACCCTTCTTGTTGGCCTTTGACTCCTTTTGAGTCTCCTCCTGGATGCAGTCATCCCATAGCCTTACAAAGTAGGAAGGTTCTCGCGAGCACGAATACCTTTGATAAATGGTTCCCATGAAGTTAGGAATCCATTAAGTTCCATGTTCACTAGTTCTGCATCAACACTCTTCTCCCCATTTGCTGCATGTTGATCACAAATCTGCATGACCTTCCTAAGGTAACTAGTGATTGAATCTGATCTGGTCCTCTCTATGGATCTAAGTTTGTTTCGCAATGTCATCTTCTTGTTTATGTTCTCACTTTGGTAGAGGATAACCGGGCATTGAACATTTCCTTTGTTGTCTTCTTTTCAAATAGGTGAGGAGTCAAGTGATCCTTCATTGCATCCATAATCATTCGCTTGGCCTTCACTTCCTTCCTCTTGTGAGATGTCAATTGTTGTGGATTTGTTGGCGAAGGCACAACATTCTTGACAATATCCTAGAGATCATTCTCTTCTAATAAGAGTGTAACCCTCACCTTCCATGACAAGAAATTTGAGGTGCTGTCCAGTCTATCCTTGAATATGAGGCTACTTGACGCCATCTCTGAGATCGAATGCACAAACTCCTAGATCTGAAAATTATTCCTTAGAAGAAATATTGAAACCCTCTCTAACTACTGGTCCTTTTCGGTAGTTGATTTACTGCTGCAAGCTTTTGAGGATCTCAATCAAAGAAATAGCTCTGATACCATGTAAATTTTTCAAGCCTAGGTGACTGCTATACTAACGTTTTCTCATTAAATAACTCAAAACAAAATTTATTTAACAAAAAAAATTTAAATATCTAAACATTGCATCAATCACACAGTAGATGAAAAATGAACATTGGAAGAAATAAAACACATACACAGGGATTTCTCCTTCAATCCAACTTTTCATTCCTTTGATCAAAGCTTACAAGATGACCTCTGCAGCTTGCTTTGAACCAACAATTGTATGGTCAATAAAATTACCTCAAACAAGAGTGTACAACCAGATCTGAGGGTGTATAGTCTATGCATGAAGAAAGTATTGCTACAGTAGTGGTATGGTTTGGCCTGCTGTACTTGTTGGCCACTTCAACAATCTGCTCCTCTTCTTTTCCTCGAATGCACTATGCTCTCTTCCATCTCTCTTGCTGTCTTCTCATATATAAGATCTGCCTCTCCTATCTTGTCCTATTTATGCTTTGAGAGAAGATAACTAATCTCCTCAATCCTAGCAACTAATGTCCTCAATCCTAGCTACCACCTATCTCAATCATGAGATGTACGACTAAGATTAAATCCTAATCTAAGGCACTAATGTTCTAGAACTTCTAGAACATTTCATTTAGATTCCTAATACTAATTGACTTCAAAACACAAGACTTTCACTTTTATTTTATTTTTCAAGTGAAACTACAAGATGGAATTATTATCGACTTTTCCTAAGCTGTCATTAAATAAATGTCTTGAACCACTTCTTGCACATTCACATCGAATTTGTGCAAGAAGTTCTTGCACAAGCTACATTTCTCAACATGCTGAAAACTGTCCTATAATAAGTCACATGTCTTGATGCCCCACTGCCCACATACCACTGAATACTTGACACAGTGTTAGAAGATAAACAAGAGACCATGGAGAAGGCAGTCTTAAGCTAGGATGATTGCTCATACACTCCTGCGACAATATCTACTGCAACCTGTTTGGCCTTCCCCCTCTTCTCCAAACGTTAGTTGGTATAATGTCCCATCGAGTGACACCTAAATCGTTTCACCTTACTAAAGTCTTTCTTTCATGGACTTGAATATTCCAGCTTACCCTTCTTGTTCCCTTTTTTGCTTCCCTTCTTCATCCTTCCAACGAGGGCTACTTCTACTTCCTTTTGTCGCATTGAATAGGTTTCCAGCTTGATCTATCCATGCACAAGGTTATCCCAATGTTTTGCAAAATTGGGCAAAGTCTCATGAGCACAAACAACTTGGACAAAAAGTAAGTCCATTCAAAGCAATGGAAACCAACTCCTAATCCTCCACAGTCGTCCCTACGATAGCTAGTTCATCTCTCATCTATGTGACCTTGGTATTGTAGCTCACCACCATATTTATCTTCTGTGGACCACAAAAAGATTGTTCATTGCATTTGTCGAGAAACACAAGTACTTTGAAATAAGCTAACCAAAGTATCAAACATATCCTTACTGGTCTTCTTCTCTACAATGTGAGGGATGAAGTGATCCTTCACTGAATCAAGAATAATTTTCTTTGCCTTGGCCTTCTTCTTGTTATTGGTGGCCAACTTTGTTGGATCGGATGGGCAACTATCACTTTCTCTATATGCTCCCAAATCTTGGCTTTCTCCATAATCATTTGTAGCCTTAGCTTCTAAGATATGAAATTGGAAGCACCATCCAATCTGTCAAACTCTCTTTGACCGAGAGTCATCATCTTGCGAATCCGAAGAATACCTCAAGGCAAAAATCAATAACAAAACAAGTAGAACAACCCTTCAAGGGTTCAAGTGCTTCTCCTGAGCAATCTGGGGTTTCTGACTTAGAAACCTGTAAATAGGTCAAGTACCACTCCTAGGTACAATCCAGTTGAAATATCCAACTCCCTCTTCACCCAGAGAGCGATCTCAGTCAAAATAGCTTTGACACCTTGTAGAAATTTTGAGAATCTGTAGTTTATTGCAAATTCAGAAATTTCACCTCACAAGGAGGTTTCTTGGATCTAGTCCTTGTGAACTTCAGCCTTAGGGATGATCTGAAATATTGATTTACAACAGCAAACAATGGACAATATTTCATTTTACTTCAACCTAACACTCTAGCAGCCCAATAGAAAAGTTATTAAACATATGCCAACAAGTTTCAGCTCTTAGGGCACACATTTCAAAGCCTAAACCAGATCTGAAATCACTTTAATTACTGCATATTCACAGTGGTAAATCTGCTCTACTATCTTCAATATATATGTTAAATCACTTAACACTATCTGCCCTATGTTATGTCAAATCAGCATGAACAAGTGCTGGAGATTACCCAATCAAGAAGACAATGCAAATTGAAACTCAAATCTGCAATTAAACAATTTTGGACAGCTGGAAACTCTCTCTCTCTCTCTCTCTCTATATATATATATATATGGACATGGTAGAAATGAAATACACGCATAAACTCACAACTTATCAAAAGCTAGTACAATTATTCAAGCACTCCAAAACTCTAGCTAGGGAAAACCAAAAAAAACCTAGCCACCACCAAAGATTTCCAACAAGCAAGCTTCAACATAAGCAAGTCCTCCTTGGCTTCAACACTTGTCTCCCACAAGTGCAAGGTGTCTCCTTTTCTTCATCGCCTCAACAATGCTCATTCTCCCCTAGGGTTTTACCAAACCTTTTCTTTGTTGCTTCTTTAGGGTGAAACCTTAACCCTAAAATCTCCCTTGAATTCTCCCAAAACCTAATGCTCCAAGACAAAAAGAGAGAATACAATAAAGAAGAGTAGGAGAGAGAGAGAAAGGTGTGCTCCACTCCTCACATCTCTATTACAAGTGAGTGATGAATTAATGAATAGAAAAAACACTCTCCTTCCTCTATTTATATGAGAGGTAAGGGAGGCCAACAATGTCAAGTAGATCTAGACCATTACAAGCAATCTAATCTACACAAGTGAAGTGGTACACTCCAAAAGGACACATGTCAAGCTCCAAGGTGATGTTGTTAACAAGCAAAGCTCCAACACGTGAACAATCGATGAGATGTGTCCAACGCTCCTCCTTTGCAAGCTTCCAAGACTTCAATGCTTCTCCTAAGCCATGTGCTCCTCTGGGTCCACCCCACCTTTATGTTCACTTAGTCAACCCAAGCTAGCGTAAGTCAAGTACAAGCCTCCATGCAAGCAATCCAAGTGTGCCCATGCCATCTAGGGCTCAACACCCTACTCTAGTATGCCCTATTCTCTTTCTCCAAAGAAAGCATCCTCTAAGCAAGCAACCAATCTCCATATGGCTAGTATGAAGAATGTCACCAAGCTGTCTAAAGGTCTCCAACTCTCATCCATACACAATGCACTCCACATCACATGAAGCACCCCCAAGCATGGTGTAAAGTTTAAACACTTTTGGAGTAACCCCTAAATCTAACAATCATGAGATACACAAACAATGATATGTCCCACGAGAGGGATGTAAGTTGGTGGTGGCAACCAAAATTATGTAACTAAAGTCACTTTATTTAACCTCTAATAATTTAAGTCACTTTATTTAACTAAAGTCACTATGTAAATAATAACTGAAGTCACTTTATTTAACCTCTAACACAAAAGAACCATGTGATGTAAAATACATTATGATATGACCTTTAACTATGTATACACTTATCATATTGTAATTGCCTCCCCTAACATGCTTTCCCTTCTTTTAATTATAAATTGTCTTTCTTCTATACTTAATTTCAAGTTTCCTAGGAATGTCAACATCATGAATCTCTATCTAAAGCTTTTCTTTTTTATCTGTTATATTTCATTTTTTTTCTTATTTTTCAAATGTGAGTGGAAATAAATTGCCTCTGGTTTGTCTGTTTTTCAGATTTATGGAATGGATGTAGCATCTGGAGCTGCTGTTTTGGCTTTGGACGTCTCTCCTGGAGAACATGTTCTTGATCTGTGTGCTGCTCCAGGTTGATGCATTCGATTCCTAGCTCATTTTTTTTCAAAAAACAACAAATATCTGTGAGTCTCTTTTAAATGTGGAGCTTTAAAGGTAGAGTTTACAACCTGAATTGATTCTGAAAGTGACCCAGACTAGCCTAAGGTCCTTACATATTTTGGGTGAGTGAATCTAATGTTTTTTGTAGGCATTGTGTTAGGACCCTTTCTTTTTTCTCTTCCAAAATAAAGCAAAGAACTGTGATTCTATTTTAACATAGAGATTTAAAAGTAAAGTTTAAGACTTGAATCCATTCTGAAAATGTCCCGGACCAGCCTAAGGTCCTTATATATTATTGGTGAGTGAATTTAATGCTTTTTCTAGGCATTGGGTTACTCTACTGTTGTCCCAAAGGTCCTTTTCCCAAGCACCATGGATTAATATCTTTAGGGTGTGTTCCAAGTTGAAGTCCATTGCCTAGATTGTCAAAGTGGGGTTGATCATTTCACCATGGAAATTCTAAACCAATATTAAACTTCATTATTATAAATAGACTTTCTAACATTCTTCCCTTCGATGGCATTAGAGGGTTTCCACCTCTAAACTTGGGATTCTGTTCTTTGTTTGCCTTTCAATTTTCTCTGCTTTTGTCTTGTTATCACAGGATTTGTAGATGTGCAAATCCCAACACAAGATCACCAAATCTTGTGTAACTACAGGATATCCTACCACTATCACCTTAGTAAGAAGTCCCCCCGTTTTAGTGATGGAGGAGGTCCACCACAGGGGAGGCTTCCCTGATGACCTCAAGGGATAAAAGTAACAAGTTTGTTAGCCAAGCCTACCGCCCCCTCTCTTGATCACCTAAGTCAATGTGTAGGTCAAAGAGAACTAAGAGGTAAAAGATGTTTTCAGTACCTGTCCGGAACAAGAACACTTATAGCATATATATATGATGATTTCCAAGTACAAGTATGCAAGTAATACCTCTTTAAGACACTACACAGCAAAGATCACTATGGCTGTAATGAAATTGCAGCAGATTACAGTAGTACAACAGCACTAGATAAATTATAACAGCAGCAAGAAATACACTTCAGAATTGCAACAATTTACCATGAAAACTTTGCATTAACTCAAGAGAACATTGTCCAATTGTTAGATGCAATTTCTGGGTATGTTAGGCCACTATTAGAGCAATGTATGCAGCAAATTAGTGTATGTTAGGATGGCTGTAGAAAACTTTTTGCAACAGCAGTAAGCTTATTGGTGAGTTAACTTAGGTTAGTGTTAGTAAAGTTAGTAGGAAGATTGAGGGAATAAAATAGAGAGTTTGTTGATCACTTTCAAGTTTCACCATAAGAGAGCTTGAAGATTAGTGCCTTTGAGGGCTATGGAGTCTTTACAACAGCAATGCAATAAGTTTTGGAGATGAAGCTAGCAAAGATTAAGAGGTAGGGCTTAAACTCTAAGGTGCTAGCACCTTAGGGCATTAGGGCTTAAGCCTTGAGGAGAAGGATTGCTAGAGTGCAAGCACTTTTGGGCTCTAGCAACCTTTTCTCCCTTCTTAAATACTTCAAGTAGATCACAATCAAAAGTCTAGGGCTAAAATCTTAAAGTGCTAGCACTTTAGGGCTTTAGGATGCTAACCCTAGCAAGGAGATTTCACCAATTTTGAACAAGAATAACCTTGTGAGGGGAGGAAACACTTATGCTCCTCTCTTAGGGTTTCGCCAAGCAAGACGTCTAGCATGAAAAAGAGAAATTATCATGAACATTTGATAGCACAAACATAAAATTGCAGAAATTTCACTTACTTCACCAAGATAGCATGAGATAAAACTCTAATTGCAGAAATTCTATCCAAAAATCAGCAAAAGCATCCACAAAATGATCCTCCAAGCAAGTCGCATGACTGTAGAAGAGAGAGATAGACAAATAGGGTGCAAATTTCAGACTTGTTCTCTCACAAATGGTGAGAATATGTGATGATAAAATGAAATGTCAAGTGGATTTATTTATATGGAGTCATCTTGACCTATTTTTCCACTTAAATTGTCAACAACAAGACATAAGAGGGCCAACCCCTTAAATTTTCCTTTACAATATACAAAAATAAATTTTTACATGAAATAAAACCCTAGAAGGGTGACGTCATGCCCTAAGAGGGTGACTTAGGCTCTCCAAGTGCAACGTCAAGCATGAGGAGGGAGATGTTGGGCCTCCAAAGGCCACATGTCATGCTCTCATGTGCCAAAGTGCCTTGCCATGGTCTCATCCTGTCGAGCCACCTCTAGAACCATCTCATCCATCAAACCCTAGCCCTCCAAGGTGACGTCAAGGGATAAGAAGTGACGTCCTAGGCCTCCAAAGGCCAACATCCAAATGGAGAAGGGTGCAACCTCATCCTCTAGTGATGCCAAAGTGCCTCCAAAGGCAATGTACTCCATTTCTAGGTGCAACGCTCATCATCTGTGGTCTTCCACATGTGGGCTCCAACGTCCACCCTATGGGCAAGGTCCTGCAAAGACGAACAAGTATGCCCTCCAAGGGTCCACAAGTCACAAGAATCATGCCAAGTAAGCCACATTTAATACAAGAACCACCCAAACATGTGCATCAAATTCCCTCTTTTCAAATTAAACAAATGCTCAAAGACCATATAAATTTTGCCAAATTTAGGTATGGGAGGGGTGTCATGGTGCCCTATTGGGTAAGCCAATCCCCAAGTCAGGGAATGTTTCCCAAGTAGACCCTATCTAGATCATGCAATGAGTATGAGGTGGATTGGGTGAAGAATTTTGGGCATGGGGTTCTTGACATATCAAGGGTTCTTATTGTCTCATTTATGGGTGCCTTTGTGGAGGGTGTGCTGCATCCTTCGTTTGCAATGCAACATTTTTCCAAGCCACTGCCTTTAATTTATTATGGTCCAAACATTGAGTGCTATGTGCAATGGAAAGTAAAGAGCACTGCAATACCATTTGAGTTAGGAACACATTGAGTGCCATATGCAATGGAAAGTAAAGGACACCACAAATGCTTTCCCCCATCAAGTGGGACATTTATCAATTATGTGTCTTAAAAGGTCCTTCATTTTTATGGAGAAACAGTTCATTGTTCTTAGGACCTTAGGGTGAGCATTTGGAAGGATAATCTATGGCTCTTAACTTTTGCCAGCTACAACACCTCTAGGCCTTTAGCCCCTTCTTCCCATGAAATAAGGTACAAGCCCTTCTTGGGGTCAATGAGCCTAAAAACCCAAAAGATGAGGAAATGGAAGGGAAGGAATGTGAAAAATGGTAAGTATGAGTGGGAGTGGCACGATGACCCTTCAAGGAACCACCCAATAGCAACCCTTTCCATATTAATTTCCATATTTTTATTGCCAAATCTTTGAACCCAAATTATGCTTCAAACCTTGGTTCCCATGGAGTGGTTACCTGCTCTTATACTAGTGATCTGGATCTTGAGGGATAAGATCTGGAAGGCTTGAATGCCAAGAAAAGAGGAGAGAAAGCATACAAATCTGCCATGAAATTAATCACAAGAACATTGATGAAAATGCATGAACTGAATACACCACAAAAATATGAGAAAGAGAGAGTCGGAGAAGAAGGATTCCATTAAGAAGAACTATTACATGCAATGAGGACAATTTTGGGACCTCTCCTTTCTGACCTTCACTCTCTTCCTATTGCCTTCTTATAAGGTGTATTGTTGACGAAGTCAACTTTGATTAGGCTTGACTCCGTCAATTATATATCTATCAAGTTCCCTTTTACATAAAAATATGACTTTATGACTTATACATCCAAACTTAGACTATAAGCCCCCCTAAGATTTGGATGAATCCTCCCCCCTTAGAAAATGTTGGTTTCCATAATTTCACCCATGCTAAAAAAAAGAGAGACCCCATTTTGTTCATTGTACCATCACGATTATAATGCGCTGAGTGCCAATGAAGAGAAGGGTTTCGTGTGGTTAACTCGTAACCATGGGTTTGTGGATGACCCATAACTGAGTTGGAAATTACAAGCTTGTTGTTGATATCTGTTATCCCCATTTTGTAGATAACTAAGGAGATTATGTCTCGAGGCCCTCAGGTTGCAGATATGGAGTGTCGAGAGACTACATGGCCAACAATACCCTTTGCACAGATGGAAAACCCACTCATTACCACAAAGGGTCACAGTTTTGCACATGGCATCCACCACATCAATTGGCTTCCAGAAGGCAGTGGGCCTTGCTCCATGAGGTACAAGTCAGTATTATGGTGAGCATCATTTCAATACTCAAGCCATTTGATTATGTTTTATCTTAGATTGCTTTAGATTTCATGATATATGCTTGGACATTATGCCTTTTGCCCTGCTTCACCTTGGTGGTTGACATTGTGCCCTAGTAAGTGGTCTTTCTTGTGAATGGGTTTGCTACTAGGAACTTCCTGTTGACCACCTATTCAACTAGGGGGGTCAACTCCATGTACCATGAATATATGCATCCTCAGATGCTACCAAGTCAGAGACTATTTGGTTCTATAGGGCAATTTTTGCCTCTAGCACACATTTTTGTAATTGGAATTTCCGCTCCCCTGCGTGGGATAATAATGTAATAGGTTTGCATGGATCATAGTTAGGTCAGTTACCTTAGGATTTCTTCATTAGGAGAGTTCCTTTGACTGAGTGTTTTTTTTCCTCAGGTTATTAATTTGGCCTTGTTTTCGCCTTATACACACCTGGGAGACGTGGAAGAAATCTTCAATCCACTCGGTGTGTCCTTGGGGGCAAGTGAGAGTTAAGGTGCTGTCACCTAATCCTCAACTCCTCCATTTAGGCCAACTCCTAGCGAAGCCAAAGGGGGTAGTCCCTAACAAATATACTATGGCTTGAACTAAGCTAAGTACAAGAAATTAAATCTAGGAGTTTAATCTTTCATTCAACAATCAACCATAAATTGAAATACACATAAACGAATCATTCATCCACGATATAACATCAAGCATATACTTGCATAAAAAGGATACTCAAGTACGTTTGTTATATGCAAGTAAATTTAAAATTGCTTCAAAGCAGATAACCAATATATAAAAGGAAGCTTGTGGCTTTGCTGAGTGCGAAATGAGACGAGTGCCTTAAAGTGAATCGTGGGAAATGTAGTTCATGTGTTTTATTAGGATAAATTGATGTTGAGTTAATGAAATGATTTGGGCCTCCTTGGAGATAAATTGATGTTGAGTTAATGAAATGATTTGGGCCTCCTTAGAGGTTAGCTCTTTTGTTTTGAACTTTATGAGAGTTTATCAAAACCCAATGGTCTCACCAAGAAACTCACTAAAAGTGCCAGATAAACCAAAATGGGTGGAAGCCCGCTGGAAATAATGTAACCATGAAGAACATTCTTATTATTATTGGATTAAACTCTATCATACTAATCATGTCACATATTATTATTGTTATTGGATTAATCCCCTTACTGTGGATTGACCATGCTTGCATTGTATAAGGACCAAATCCCCTTTGTGGATTGGTCATCTGACAATTACAAAGGGTAGAATAAGAAGTTGGCCCCATTAGTTATTATGGAAGACCCAGACTAATTAAAGGTGGCTTTACTCCACCTGTGAGTGAGAGGTCGCCCCAGCCAGGACCTTCACACGTGCCAATCTTAGAGTAAATAAGAGGCTAGCGCTCTCACTTCAAACACACAACTCACTTCCCTCATTTCTTATGATGTTTCTAATTACTAGAGAGAGAGGAGAAGAGTGGCACATCTCTGGGAGAGACTTCTCAACATTTGAGTTATCTCTTGAACATTGTATAAGCCATTTATGATAAGGAAGTTTTTTTTTTTTTTTGTGTGTTGTTTGTTGTGTTTTTCTAGGATAAATCTCGTGTCTCTTGTGAATGTGTATTTCTCGCTGATCTTGTTCTTATTATACTCTTTATCTATTGAAATGCAAATAACTATAATAATGGCATAAACATTAACATGGTATCAAAGCCAACCCGAAGGAAGCATATTCCGCAAGAGGAAAAATGTCACTCATCGCATCTAAAAATTAGGGTTTTGCAAAGTGAGCATTTTTAGCTCCCTAACCTCCTAGAAAGCCGTTCTCTCCCCCAAGGATCAATTTGACAACTAGAGCGCACCTTTTCAGCTATCTATCTTTCTCAGTGAAACCTCAGGTTTCACAGCACCAGAAACCGTAAAACCAATGTGGCGCCGTGAGTACCGTATACCCGAACTGCATCAATTTTTGAGGTAAAGTTGATTTTTGAAATTCCGACGCACTTAATTCACCAAAGACATTATTTATCCCCGGATCAATTTCAAATTGCTTGAGAAATTAGGGGTTTCTCATAAAAACCCTATTGCATGAAGCAGCCTCGTAACCAATCAGGAAGCTGGTGCAAATGTACCGGTGAGGAAACTGGGGCTGTAATCACTCTTGAAGTTTTGGTAATGATTTCACTGCTACCAGATGGAAGCCACTACCTGCAAATGCTATCCGAGTATGTGACTACATATGGTTAATGGTTAAAACCCTAAAGAGTATTTGGCAGAGAAGGGATCTTTTGCCAGATCCAGAAGGATCTATAGATCCACCACATATTCGGAGGAATGATGCAACCCAGTGTGATTATTCTAATATTCATCTATTTGTTATGAAATTCATCTTGATCGTTGTTGCATGTTGAAGCTATGAAGTGGATCAAATCCTCATTAGAAGGATTAAAGTTGATCATAGAGTTTATCCTCTAACCTAACCTTTTGTCAAGATAGCATATTGTCTTAGTACAACGGATAGGTTGAAGAAAGAACTCATCACTTGGAGGAAGGAGACTGAAGAAAAGCAAGCACTCACTCTTGAGGACAAGGCTCGTGCTCTGATTAATCAAGATTCAAAGGTACACATGACACACGACTTTAGTTGAGATAGCAATCGGCCGTGAAAGTATTATACTTGATAACACGCGAGAATACTTTGTCTGATATGACTAACACTTCCCAGGAGAACCTCAGGTGTTAGTTTCCGGTGATTGGGCCAGTGGAAGAATGCTTGGGTTCAACACTAAGAGAGTGTTGACTCATTTCGTGTTGTATTCCTTACCTTTAATCCTGCTAAATTATAAGTAATAAGCTCCAGCGAGCCACTGTGGATGTGATTGTTCGCGTGCTATTAAGTTTTATAATATCAAGAAGGATATTATTCTCATTTTGTTGTTCTTTGTTTGACTTTGTCTGCGCTCACATTGCAGAAGCTTGTAAATAAGGCCGCGTATCAATGTACAAAGAAGAAAATCATAAATAAAGCAATCATCAAGTGAGAAGAAGGTGGGTCACTTTAGAAGCCGCCATGACTCCACGCTTATAGAAGAACGCTGTGAACTCTAGAAGATTAGCTCACATCAACTATAAGGCGCAACCATACATATGCACGTCATTGGTGCTTTACCGTGAATTCAAAGGTGACCATGAAGGTGCATGCAATAGATGTGCACAAGGAAGGAACGCCAAGAAACCGTTTCAAAAGAGGGACAACAAGGCAAAAGGAGTCCTGAACTCATTCATTCGTATGTATGTGGCCCAATGCCATCATCTCAATAATAAAGGGTACTATGTATCATTCATTAATGATTATTTCCGTAAAAGACCTAGATATATTTAAAGTATTCAAAAAGATCAAGGAATTCAAAACCTAGATAGAGAACCTTCAGAAGGAAGATTAAGATACCCGTGTCAGATAATGGAGAAAATATACCTCAAAAGAATTCGCGAACATCAAAAGATGTTGGACTGACTTCCAAACAAAATCCTGCAGCCGAATCCGAAGAACAGAACCATACGGGATGCGGAAGATCAAGATCTTCCCTATGTGCCATGGGCGTAATAACAATGACGCCTATTTATGTGCGTGAACCGATTGTCTCTATAGTGCAATTTGGGCTCAAGAATTTAAGAGATGTTCACCTGAAAGAAGTTATATGTGTTTCATTCAAAAATATTTGATGTCCAAAGTGTTTATCTATATACCAAAAGAGAAAATAAATAAGTTGGAACCCTCCGAAAGAAGGGAATATTTTGTGGGATACTGTGAGGTATAAAAGGCCTTCAGAATCTATTATATCTAAATAAATTTCACGCTGAGATCGTAAAGAGGGACGGATTCTTTTGATGAAGAAGCAACACTAAGAAATCAAGAATATGCCTTGAAGAAGCATATGAAGAGGAACTCGTAATCACCAGGATTCTAATCAATGAGGGAGATTCCTAATCAAGGAACTGTGGCGGGAAGCGGTAATCTCCCCGGAGCGAGGAGACTCCTCAAGGTCATGATATATTACAGGTTCAAGAACCTCCTCAAATGATCCTCTCCCATAAAAGAAAGCCCATGGGCAAGATAGAGCTTATTCAAGATGGAGAGAAATATGGTGTTCCTTTAGGAACACTACAAGACAAAGTGAAGAGACCAAAGCCATTCTTCAATTACACTGATTTGATGCGCAATCTACTTTGATGAAGAACCTACATGCTTTGGAGAATAGCCATCCAGAAGAAGGACGGGGCAGATGCCATGGTAGGAGGAATACAATCCATAATAAAGAATGATGTATGGAAGCCAGTTCCTGCACCAAAAAGTAAGGATGGTATCATCAAAATGGCTCTTCAAAATAAAACATGTCACGGGATGGAAGTATTGAGGAACATAAAGCAAGATTTGTCACGCCGCGGGCTTTTCCCAGAAGGAAGGTATCTACTATGAAGAGACATTCACTCATGGTTGTATACACTTCGGACGAATCATTATAGCTTCCTTGCTTCAAGATGAAACGAAGCCGCATCTATGGCGGACATGAAGACAACTTTCCGTAAATGGTGTTAGCGAAGAGGAATTGTATATAGAGCAACTTCAAGGATTTGAGGTTGAAGAATGAAGTCTCATGTCTCACGATTGAAGAAAGCCTATAAGTACGGATTGGAAGCAAGTTCCGTGAGCTTGGTATGCCAAAATGAAACAGCTTCGACGAAGCTTGCCTTAATATAAAGCAACTCAAATCTCTACTTCAAAATTATGGATAATGAACCAAGAATAATGGTTATCAGATGTGGATGACTTATTCTCAATCGAGAAGAAAGCTCATCGCTGAATGTAAACAGAGTTGTCAATTTCAATTGAAAGACCTTGGTCTAATGCATTACTTTAGGCCTTGGAGGTATGGCGTATCCGGTGAGAATCTTCCTTAACTGCGGGAGGGCGCTACCTACCGAATTCTAAAAGAGATTCGGTTACGCTAGAATGCAAGTCCATGAATACTCCATGGAAGCCGGTAGTCAAGCCGCCGGTCGATACTTCACGATTTTGATAGATGCCACTCAGACGCATTTATTATTGATCGTCAGTTGTACCGGATTTAACACCGCATTCATACATCCGTTTTGCGCTGAACACCTTGAGTCAGCTTTTGGTAGAGCCCGCACGTGTTCACCTAGTGGCCGCAAAACATGTGATGAGGCACCTAAAGGTACAGCGGATTATGGTCTCAACTATGATAAAGATCATGATCATTGAGCGGATATACTCATGCGACAAGGTGAAGCTTTAGTCGATTTAAAAGCACGGATGTCGCGTTTTTCTGTCTGGGATCAACTATGATCTCGCGGCAAAGTAGGAAGCAATCCAAAATTTCTCTCAACATGTCAGAAGAAGAGTACATTGCCGCATATTCTACTAGCCGCTGGGGTTTCATGGCTTCGGTAAGCGTCGATGCCTATTTAATTTGGAGATGAGAGCAAACTCGCGGATTCTATGTGACAATCAAAGCCGCATTAAAATGATTGGTAACCTCGTGGTTCCACTCCATTGTGTCGGCTACACAAGACGTGGCCATCATTTCATCCGCGACATGGTACGCAGAGGACCAGTTCTCAAAGACATTAGCAATTCGATGAACATGTTGATGACGCGGTTGACTAAGCCTTTATCTTCGTAAAGTTTGAACACTTTGAGATAAGCTTGAACCGAAAGGACCCTCCCCCGAAGGGGAGAGATGTGCATTCCTTGCTTCTCGAATTAAGCAGCTAGACGTAGTGCTAAGCGATGAGTCATGCTTCGACTGGCCATAGACGAAGCATGATCACGCGGTGTGATCCTTGCTTCCGACCTAGTCGCTAGGACGAAAAGCAAGATGAGCTGCTTCAATTCCTCAAGTAGATGCAAAGCATGACGCCAGCAGGATCCTTGGTTTCGACTACCGTTAGACGAAGCAAGACAGAGCTCGCGCTTCCTCGACCTCACCGCTAGACTAAAGCAAGATGAGTCATGCTTCACCTAGTTGTTAGACGTGAAAGCATGACGCCGCTGATTCCTTTGCTTCCTGACCCAGTTGTTAGACGAAAAGCAAGATGACTCCTCGCTTCCGACCTAGTTGTCAGACATAAACCAAGATGAGATGTTCCTTACTTATTACCTAGTTGTCAGACGTAAATCAAAATGAGATGTATTCCTTTCTTCTGACATAGTTGTCAAACGTAAAGAAAGAATAGATGTTCCTTTCTTCTGACCAATTTGTCAGATGTAAAGCAAGATGATGATGATATTACTTGCTTCCTACCTAGTTGTTAGACGTAAGCAAGATGTGTGGATCGACATCGAAATGCCTTAATCGCTGTGACATTGGAGCTAGTGTAGTGACCGCGATGAGGTATCATTTTTTATGGATACATATTTGATGCAGATGATGATACATCTCTTTTTCGAGAATGATGATATTGACGATGAAGAAAAACTTCCGATGACTCGTAAAATATGCTAGCCAATGTTTCAAGATGGTATTGACGACACTGTCCTCCTGACGCCACTGATTATGCACTTTCTTGCCCGAGTGTCGGCGAAGAATACCCTTTTTGTTAAAGGGGAGTGTTGAAACAATGTAACTAATAAGAGCATTCCCATATTATTGGATTAAATCCCCATCATGGATTAATCATGCCCGGCTATTATTATTATTATTAGCATAGATTAACTCCCCATTGTGGATTAATCATGCTCAGAATTGTAGTTAAGGATCTAAATCCCTTTGCGTGATTGGTCATCGGACAATTACAAAGGCAGAATAAGAAGTCGCCCCAGTCAGTTATTATGAAGACCCATAATTAATTAAAGGTGGGGTTTACCCACCCGCAGTGAGGTCGGCCCTGCCAGCTTGTGACCTTTCACACGCAAGCCGGCCTTAGAGTAAATAAGAGGCTACTACCAAACACAACTCACTTTTTCATTTCTCTTATGAGGCAAGCTGCACTACTAGAGAGAGGAGGAGTAAGAGGCGATCTCTTTGGGGAGGACTTTATTGGCTTGAGCTATTTTGAACATTGTATGCTTTTCATTTATGATAAGGAAGTTTTTTTTTTTTTTTGCTTTTTTTTCTTCCCCTAGAGGGTTTCAAGGATAAATGCCGTATTCCCTTGTGAATGTGCATTTCAAGGATCTTGTTCTTATTATACTCTTATCTATTGAAATGCAAAGAACTATAATAATGGTATACACATTAACAAAGCTGTGTCCCGGAGAGGGCTCACTTACTTTGCAGTTACTTCAAAGCGCTTTCCCTCAAGCAAGTGCGCATTAAGCTAACTACTTTAGAGATTGTTCTAATTAATCTATCAACCACCGACCAACACAACGTGTATGAAACTTACTTCCAGCAGATAGAGACTAGCTCGCAACTGGAAGGGTCATGAACCGCACTGAGAGCTGAGGGGAATTTGTTTATTTTAAACAAGGAAATAAATAATTGAAACTAAAATGTGAGACTAATTACTAATCCACACTGACTAGGCCTCTTTCGAGGAGCTGAGGGGATGGTTTATTTTTGCCAAATTGAAATTGCAAAAAATAAAACTAATCTAGCAATTAGTGTTCTACTTTGCAAATTTGAAATCTAATCTAAGTTGTTGTGCTTTTCCTTTAAATTTAGAAATGAAAATGAACTTATTAAAGTGCTTGAAACAAAAGAAAGACAACAAACCAATCAAGAGGAAGATCCTGAAGCACACCACCCCCCCCCCCCGGGGGGAAAGCAAAGTGAAGCCTCCCTTGGCTCACTGATTTTATTGCCACGGTTACAAGTGCTCTTTTAAGAGTCTTTAGATCTCTTCAAGTGAGACTGGATCCTTATATATAGATCGTGAAACTAAAAAAAATTTCACTTTTTTTACAATGTTTAATAAAATAGGACCACTTTGGGAGTCTTAGAAACTTCAAGTCCTTGGATTTTCGGTAGAATTTCCTCTTGTTCTTGCACTAACCTGCACAAAATCAGCGAACAAACAAGATGCAAATATGGCCAAAGACACTTTAGGAGTGCTTTGGGTTATTAGTTTATGAAACCAAAAAAATTCTAAGCACAATTCTATGATAAACTAGTAAATTTCTGAGTTTAAACTAAATAGAAAAAACCCTTTTCTTACTATTCTTTTCGCTGTCCTAAAACAGAAATATAAAACAGTAAGCTATTGCTCAAATATTACACTTAAACTCTTGATAAAACACCTATCTCCAGCCTTTAGATTTTTCAGCAAAAAGGGACTAAGATGGCACTTTGCAAGCTAGAAAGAGATCTAATCTACTTACACTTAGTTGCAAAAGGAAGATAGCTTTTAGTACTTTTATAAATTGAAATCTTTCTTTGCAGATCAGAATTGAAATAACATAAATCTTTTAACTTTAATTTGAGGAGGAGAAGAGAAGAAAAGAAAAGTTTTCCTTAGACCCTTGGAATCTTGGGCAATAATGGAGTCTCTTTTAGCATAGAAAGAGGGGCTATCGTCATTCAAACTTTTGGAGAGGAAGTAAAAGCAAGCAAGCTCATCCAACCCTCCAAGTGAGATCTCTAAAGTCCACAAAACTTGCAAGCAACCTGTTAGATCTTGGTGTTACCTACAAAGAAGCTCAAATGACATATTAGTGTAAACAAAAGATAAAATGCACATTTTAGGTTTCTAGAATAGATAACAAATTGGATATGAAAATCAAGCAAGATCTACAATCCTATTCTTTGTGAGTAATAATACTCCTTACAAAGGCCAAACTTGAACAAATCACAATAAGCAAATAAATGGAATAATATCACCTTATAAAAATGCACTTGACAATAATCAACCACACATAGATCCACACCAAGTTAGCCTCCAAAGCCTTTTTATTCCAAGTATGAAAGAAGAATCACTATTACAATAGCATAAGTCTCAAGCTCCAACTAACTTGCTCAAGGGAGAAATGCTTCAATATATAGCCAAGGGTGAGAGGATGGGAGATGAGGAGGGCGCACCACATGGTGAAGAGGGGTGCACCACTTGGAGGGAAAACACATGCCAAGTGTGGGGAGTGTGGCTGCCACCTCTTCCATACATCTCTAAGCTCGCCACATTTCAAATCTTGAAGGGATATGGGTGCACCACCTCTCAAGAGGGGCGCACCTCCTCTTTTGGCACATGCTTAAATCAACTCTCACACATGCCCACTTTGCTCCTTTAGCCAATAGGAAGCCTCCAATTGCTGCCACATAGCTTTTTGGTGTTTTATTTGTCTCCAACATGTCCCCACATGTTTCCTTAATTTTTGCCCTTGCTGATTTTTTATGATTTTATTAGACTTTTTTTGGGTTTTGGGAGTAAAATTAATTTTTAAGTGATTAAAATCACTAATTTTACTCAACGAAGTGGGTATTTAAGTAATATGGGTGCTCTAGGTCCAAAAATGAGCACCCCCATGGCATATTAAGTCCCCTAGTACCACTTTTTTAATATATCTTTATTTTTTAATTAAAAATTGCCGAATTCTGGCAATTTTTTAATTAACTGAAAAAAATAAAAAATCCTAAGGGAGACTTAGTACATTTTCATAATACTCTAGGAGAATGTTTAGCATGGTAATATATATTAGACACTAGGCTTAGATCCATGCTCAAGCCTAACCATGGGCATATACTCCAGCACTGGAGGGATTGAGTGAAAAAACTCATAAATTATAAATTGCCTGAAAACGNCAAAATATAATTAGTAAGTGAAAAAACACTCCAGAGTATAACTCACGCTTAGGATTTAAGGTGGCTAAGACCTTTTACAAGTTCATCATGCAACATCTCTTATTACAATTTTTCATGGAAATGTAAAGAGAAAAGGTTAGTCTTTATGACCGGTTAAACTTCTGAACTCTGAATTTTGAACAATAATGTTCAAACTTTGGCGGCTCGCTGGAAGTCCATCCTAGTGCAACTTTGATGGATAACAGGCCTAACCAGCCTTATTAATTTCCCTTGAGTTTTTCACTCCCACTAAATAAATCCTCCAAAGTGGTGAAAGGTGTTCTAATGGATTCATCATTTGGTAGCTAGTGTTTAGAAATGATTTAAATGACCATGTAAGACATCTCAGAAAGTTTCGCGGAATTCCGTAGAGTCTAGGTAGGTTTTTTTTAATTAATTGAATTTTCCTAAGGTTGGGTAATTTAATTAATTATTTTTTGATAAATATTGTAAAAACTAGGTCCTTGGGCTTTTGCTAGGGGTATTTGTGCTCAAAAGAAATGGAATGAGACCCCCTACACCCTTGGACCAAGTTTCAACTCAGTCGGACAACTTTTGCTAGGTGTTTGTTCACAAGGAGTCTTAGTCAGAAAAAAAAAACAATTTTAATTGCTAAGTCATGACATAGGAAAAATGTCATTTTTGTAATTTTGGAGTAAATGGAGTAAAATAAAGGTAGACAATGATGAGAAAGACATTTCCTAACCTACCCAACCCCTTTCCCAACCTTTATACACCCCCTAGACTCACCTCTCACTTAAGCCCTCACGCCCCTATGGGGATTTGCGCTCCCCTTCCATGCAAAAATGTACAACTTAAAAATATTTAAGTTGTGGGCCCCTCCCTCATGAGGTGCGCCCTTCCTATCCTCCCATGTCACCTTTGAGTGTGTGTCCCATCCACTCCACCACACTTCAACTTTCCAATCCAAGCAAAGCCTAAAAGCTGCGCCCTCCGTCCTTGAGATCTCCACTTTGCCTTGGGTTTTGACACTTGGCAATGATCCAAGAGGGGTCACTTTGCCTCTCAAGGTATAAATAGAACCCCTCATTCACTCATTTCTCACCATTTTCTTGTGTATTGTTATGCTACCATTTTCTTACCATCTCTCTCACTCTCATTGTTCATCTTGCTTCCATTCCATTTTTCTCTTGGAGAGCTTGGAGCAATTAGTTGCTGCAACCTCTCCCTTTGGTAATAGACAAAGGCTTTGGAGGAATCATGGAGTACAAGATTGTGTCTTGGTGTTCCATTCATATGAGGTGATCGGTTTCTTTGAGTATTTTTGTGGAATATTGAGTAGTTTGCTTTGGTAAATTAGTTTACTTAGCTAGGTTTAGCAATCGTGTAGTTGCTGGCCTAAATGTTTTGTACTTGCTAATGATATAAACTTTGTTGTGTTATTGGTTTATGCAAACCATTATCTACTCTTGTCTCACGTTTTGTTCAAAGTTTGCAGGTTGTCTCTGTTGAAACACATTCAAAATTATAAGCCTGAAGCTTTACCCTATCATTTACTTTATCTCAGAAATCGGTTTCCAAATGATAAATCAAGTTCTTTTTTCAGCCTTAAGGCGCGCACGAGGTCCATCGTTGATTAAGTTTCCCACTTGATCGAACGATCCCTTTTTCCCCTAGTTTTTGGACCGCCTGATTATTAAAAGGTCAAACCACTAGAGACTGCTTCGAAGTTTCGTACATTGGAGTTTCACGCTTCGAGCGTTTTGCCATATCGCGACTTCAAAGTCCTGATACCCGAAAAGTGTTCAAAAAATCCTAGTCACCGTCCACGTATACCTTCCTAAGCGTTGACACATCATTATGGGTAGTGGCCTGTCGAATGTTTAATAAAGTTAATTTGCCGATGCACGAAACAGTAAATACCTAAAAGCGAAACCCCAATTAAAAGTTAAATAGTAACTTCACACATTTGGAGTTCGGAGATTCGCCATTCATCACACTCTAGATTCACAAAGTTCGAACTCCCGAAGTACCTTAAACACTAAGCAAAGTTAATTAAAGTTAAGGATAATTATCCAATGATTAACCGCTTCGCGATTTCAAGTTTCGGGAATCCTACCTTGAGCTATCATCAAATATCCATGTTGCCGTCCTAATGCACACTTGCAGACGTGAGCTAAGTCCTGCTCACTTAGTGTGCCCTCGGAGACACAATGTCTAAGTTCCAGCCCACACTGTCACCTTGACTGGAACTTCTT
>SNQJ01S0019967.1:10880-23347 GCA_010110895.2 Picea sitchensis
TGGAGGCATGGTCAGAGATAAAAGGGAGATTTACCCAGGATCGATAGCAGCAAGAAGGTGTAAGCAGGTCCTCAGCGATAAGAAAACGATCTAATCGTTTGGCAATACTTGCTATGCCTTGTCTCCCATTTCTCCAGGTGGGAATAAGCTCCATTGGTTTCAAATCTACCAAGGCATTTTTGTAAAATAAGCGGTTAAAAAAGATGTGGAGAGGATCGATCTACGCCCTATCTCCCCAAATTTCCTCTCAGCTAGTGGTAAGATTGAGATCACCAGCCAGGATGAGGTTTTTTGCAGCCAAAATCCCCAGTTCGTCCAAGCGTTGCCAGAATAATTTGCGATCAGCACAAGGACCGTATACATTCAGCAGGTTGATGTTTGCCTTTAGATCAAAACAGTGTCCGGAGAGAAGAATTCCACCTAGACTGAGCATTGGAAGGAAATCAAAGAAAGAGGGATCCCACAAGGCCAGGAGCCCCCCGAGTTCCCAACCGAGCTAGCTGCGCAAGTCAACCAAGAAGGTCTCAGAGGGTGTATGAAGTCCCGTGCAGTTGAGGCATCCACGAGAGTTTCTTGTAGAAAGATGATTGTCGGCTTATAGAGATCCAGCAGTCTACGCAGGGAGGCACGTTTCAGGGGCCCTCCAACCCCTCTAATGTTGACAGAAAGGAGGATCATGACTTACCTCGGGCAAGGGCTTTTAAATTTCTAAGGGCCCCAGAAGTTGTAGAAGATGTAGATGTATCTAAAGCCACCTGACCAACTTGTGTTTTTTTTCGTGCACTGCGGGTTTTAAGCGGCGAGAGCTCTAGTCCAATACCTCTCGACCAAGCAGAATCCGGTCCAGGTAAAGGTTTTGAGGTAGAAGAGGAAGGTCGGTCAGATGACGACAGTGTGGGATGGCAGAGAGATTTCCCAAGGTAGGTATTGATAGGAAGCGACTCGTAGGGGAGGGGAGAGGTCGGGGCAGGGATCGGAAACATGGAGTCTAGTTGCAGGACAGATTGGGTCGGTTCGGAATATCCAGGGAGAGAGCACGGATCAGGCAGCTCCTCAGTAATAGAATGTTCAGGAACATAGCACAGTTCAGGAAATCATTGTTTTCTCATAGAATTCGATGGAATTAATCCAGTTGGAGTAAGTGTCGGAGGGGGTAAGTGGTCAACAGGGACCTGTATAGTGGGTGATGGCAAAGAAGTGGGTAAAAGAGATGGGGGGCTGGGCTTGTCTGAAGGGGAGTCCGGGGCAGCAGCAAACGAGGAAAAGTCTACCTGTTCAGATATGTAAAGTCTGTCCCAAGAAGTAAAAGTGTTATAGAGAGAAGGGCAAAAGTGATGGATTTTACCTAAGATAGAATCATCAGACGGAAGTGAATCCCTCTCGGCAAAAGAAGTTTCCTCCAAATGTAGTTTTGTTTCATGCTTACATGTTATTAAAGTTTTTGATATTAATTAATTAAAATATTTGGTTATACCAAAACTATTATAGTACATGTCCTTACATGTTATTAATGTTTTTGATATTAATTAAATAACAAGATTTGGTTATATCCAAAATTATTATTGTTTGTAATAAGTTGTGTTGTTTATATGGTTGATTTTTAAATGTGCTTGAGCTCCAAATAATAAAATTGTATTCATATTTTATTCAATTTTTAAGAACTATGGGATTTTGAATTCCAAATTATAAAATTGTATTTGTATTTTATTCAATATTTTTTTTACATACATATTTCAACAATTACATATTTCAACAATTATGGTTATTGTATTCATATTTTATTAATTTTTAATGCTATGTGGTTTATGGTCAATCCACCTTTATCACATATTTTAGTTCGTTTTCCACTTTTAATAAAATTAATACACAACAAAAACATGTTGTTTTGATAATTTTGTTGACCATGTACAATATTGTTGTTTTGATAATTTTGTTGGCCATGTACAATATTGTTTAGCATAATATTTAAAATTTTCTCCATAATGTAGGATATTAATGTATGTTAAGTATTGAGAATTTGTTGCAATATTAATGTATGTTAAGTATTGGGAATTTGTTGCGTTAATGGATAATCTCTCTTGCACAATGATTTTTCAATGTTGATGAATGATTTAGTTAATAAATTGATGCGTGCATTGAATAATGTTATGTATGGTTAATTAAGTGGCTAGATTTCTTGTACACTATGAAATCAATGTGGATGAGTGGATGACTTAGTAATTCAAATTACTCTTGCGCCTCTAACTATATAAATTTATTATTGCTTAGAATTTGTTACCCTTGCACCTTGGAATAAGGTTGATTTATGGTTGACTTCAGTAACTAATTAAATGTGAGCCATGAAGTAAAGTATATGTCTTCCTTGCACCTTGAATTTTAACGTTGATCACTCTTGCGTCGTGAGTAGTTGCTAATTAATCTTGTGCCTTTACTTAAGTTGACATGTGTATGTTCTAGAATTGTTTACTCACGTGCGCAAAAAATATTTAAATATTGATGTATGGTTGATAATGATGATGGGTACCCTTGCCCCATGGTTAATTGATGTTAGGATTGATGGATTGATGAAATGGATGATCGTTGATGTTGTTGATTTAGATATTTGCTTGGATTGATTGTGTTAGTTGGATGTAGACATCTCCCTATTCCTCAAAACAATCGCCATCCCTGAGACATTAAATAGTTAAAATCAATTGGAACATGGGCTTGAGTGTTGCTTATGTGTCTTGGAGGTCATAACCTTGCAGGATAGGTTGATGCACGTAGAAATTTTATATTCATTATCGGATTGAATGTTTTTGTAAATTGCTTCAATATATAATTATGTGCTAATATGCTACGCTATGTATGTTTATGTATTCCTATCCTTGGATAATGCATTGAATGCATCATTAGTGATTTCCATAATGAGTAGTTGGTACTGCTTTTACTTGTGCTGTTGTTGTTTAGGAACTGTTGTCATAACTATGTTGATATTAAATTCTTAATGAGAATATATTTTTTTTACTTTTATGCTTCACTTTTCTGAATAACAGAAGTTTCTTAGACCGAATAACCTCTCGTATTTCATAATCAAGTTGGATAAATATAATTTAACTCAACTTTGTTAAAAAATTAGCTTTTCCTCTTTATGAGTAGTCTTACACTTGTGAGCCAATGAAAAACCTATTCCATTTGAATATGGAACACTAATCAAAAGATCAAAATCAAATTAGGTCTTCTACCATGATTTTGGAAAGGTACCTATTATGATTAATTGTTTCATTTTAACAATTAGTTATATACATGTCATAACATGAAAATTTAAATGCATATCATGATGGTTTAAATGGAAGCGATAGAATGAATATTAAAACTAGTTTATCATACAAATCGTTATGTAATTTTATATATTTTATATAATTTAAATATTTATAATTAATTAAAATATATTAGATTTCTATTTAATACTTTACTTTTATTTGCATATTTATAAAATGTATATGATGTAAATGCATGTACGTTTTAATGCGCATAAATATGGCATATTTAGTAAAACTCCAAGCTTAAAAGGACGAGGGATATTTATAAATGAAGACCTTATTCTTGAAGATAAAGATAAATTGAGGGAGGTTCAAAGGGTAAATGAAGTGAGAAAGGAAGGGAAATGAGCAATAATTAGGAAGTGAAAAACTATTATTATGGATAGAGACCAAAAGGATAATAATAATTAGCAATTTGAGACACTTCAACTCCTTTATTGGAAATGTTGGGGATTTCCTTGGAACGAAGAGTCTGTATTAAGTTGGATCCCAAGTAAAATTGATATTATATTTTTAGTTGAAGCTTGCGAGCATCAGGAATCTAAGGTCCCTAACATAGATGGATTTATATTGTGGTGAAAATGGAACAAGAAATCCTCCCATATATGAGTTGAAGGAATAGATTGTTACATAAGAAAAAAAGAGTTATCCTTACATTTGTCTTCATAAAAAATACCCTCTCAATCAGTTCATTTGGATCGATATTTCAGATATCAATGCTAACATGTTTATACCAATTTGTTATTTTTCACCTATTAATTCTACCTTATGTACAAAAACAAATCTAGATAAAAAGTATCCCTATAAAATCTTAGAACAAGATATTTACAATTTGAGAAATGAATGTAGTATCCTCCTACTACGAGACTTTAATGCTAGAACTCCAACTAATCAAGATATTATGTTAAGAAACAATTCCAATCTTAATACTTTGTGGTTAGACAAGGACCTTGTTTTAGCTAATAAATACAAGAGAAATTTGGAAAACTTGACCAAAACTTTATAGGGTACTGAGCTAATTAAGATGTGCATTTCTCAAGATCTAATCATTTGTAATGGTCTAATGAAGTGGACTAAATCTAACAATATGACTTGTATCCAAGGGCTGGGTTATAGTGTTGTGGATTATGTGATATTAGATATCCATATTTACAACCAATTAATAAATTTTGACCTTTTAAATGACCATGAGCCTAACTCTAGTCATAGAAATTTAACCATAACTCTAAACTTTACCGTGCACAAATACCCCTTTGAAGAAAACTATGGTAAGAAAATGCATCTACTTTTTGAAAAAAATAAAACTGATCTTTTTTTAAACGACTTATACATTGAATTAGGTCTTATATCATATATAAAAAATATTGAATACATCTATAATAATTTTGCAACAATCCTCTCTACCTCCATAAAAAATTCCAAGTGTTGTGTAAAAAGAAGAATAGAATTGTCAACCTTTGGTATTCTAACAAATGTAAAATTTCTAGAAATTCCATTAGGGATGTTTGTATTGAGGCTTTGAAATATGATAATATTAATAAATACAAATCTAAAAAAAAAGGCACTACATAAATAGAAAGCAAGAGAATCTTTCGCACCTTTCTAAGATAGATCGAAAGAAATTTTGGAGGAAAATTAAGAGTCGCAAAACTAAGAAATTTTTTGTGATTCCCTTGACAAGCTAGAATTTCTACGTTGAAAATATGTATGAATCTCATAATGTCTTGCAAAAATACCCAAAATTTTCTACACAAGATGATATGTTTTCTATAGAAGACATAACATTGGATTAAGCGAATTTCAAACAGGAGAGCTAAGGACATCGAGGACTACCAAGATGAAATATTAAAAACTGGAGGGCCTATTTTTATCCCTCACATACACAAGCTATTGAATTTAATAGTCAAGCATGGCTTCCCTAAACCTTGGACTCAAAGTCTCATTGTAGTTATTTTTAAAAGTGGGGGTAAAAGAAATCTCTCTAATTATAGGACAATTATGATTATCCCCATTTAATCAAAGATATTTGAAGTATTTTGGAAAATTATATAATCATATGACTAGAAATCCACTGAAAAATAGTTAAATGTCAAACTAGTTTTAGTGGTCATCGTTCAATTGTGGACCAACTTATCAGGCTTAGGATCATTGCAAAGGAGTCTTATAACAATAAAACCAATATCCTTTGTTGTTTCCTTCAGTTTAGGAATGTTTTTGACAATGTGCCTAAGACCAACCTTTGAAATAGTTTAGAAGAGCTAAAAGTTCCCTCCGATCGTAGAGTTGTTGCGGTAACGTTGTATGAGAACTTTATTTCCAAGTTTAGTAACACTAAGGGTTGGTCAGAAGAAATTAATTGCAATATAAGAGTCAAGCAAGGTTGTCCCCTATCCCCTACCCTTTTTTCAATTTACATTGAGAAGTGAGAAGATTTCTTGGAACCCAGAGGTTTTGTTGGAACAACTCTGGTCATCATACTAATTATCCTTCTTCTCTATGCCAATAATATTGTTCTTATGGAAAGGAATCCCTATCACTTTAGTAAGCAACTTAGAATCCTCGAGGACTTCTTCTATAGTACATGTATGACTGTAAACATTGACAAGTCTAAGGTTGTGATCAACAAATCCAACAAGATCACCTATTATAATTGTGTACATATGTCAATAATATCTTGAAGGAAGTGTCTTCGTACAAGTATCTTAGAATTGATATTCATAACAAGTTCAATTGGAGCTATATCATTGAAAAAACTATAAATGGAGGGTGGAAAGTATATTATGGGCTTGCAAATAATTGTAAAATAGCATACCTTTGGCTATGGGATAAGAAAGAACTCATGTTTTAAACTCTTTTCACTCATGTTATCTTATATGGATGTGAAGATTGGGGATGCAGTATCACTAGAGAATCCCAGAGAAATATAAAGAAGATCCAAAAGAATTATGTAACTTATTCTCTCAAACTGAAGGGAAATACACCCTATCGTATCCTCCTCATCAAAGTGAGGAGAACATATCTATGATTATGTAGTTAATGTACAAAAAAAAGATAAACAACATGGATAATAGGAGGCTCCCCAAAATTGCTTTAGACTCTAGCCAAAATCACCAACAACTCAAGTGAGGATGGCATAATGATGCCAAGTCTTGGTTAAATCATTGGGGAATAAAAGAAGAAGTTATTCCATAGAATATCGATGATATTAAAAATATTTTACCAGCTAAATTTAATTTGAATCTATGGTGCGATAAATAATTAGAGGATAAAATAAAATTAAGATACTCTAAGGAGGTGGTTAACCCTATCCTTGAGGATCAAAAGTATCTAAGAAATAGTCTTTCGTCTTTGTGGCACCAAGGGGGTTGAAGATGAAAAACACTTTCTCCTAAAATGCCCTCCATATATCAAAATTAGATTCAAATTTCTAAATATTTGTCTCAATAGACTTCCTAACCGTCCAAGTCATAAAAACTTTAGTGATATTGAAACACTTCTCCTAATGCTTTTCAACCATCCAAATAACATTTTAAAGAAATCCAAGTATTCTATTGCATTTCTTAACGTTAGATAAACCAATTTTGAACTAAGTAAAGGTTAACCATCATCATTCTAACAATTTCACTTAATATTATTCTTATCAATCTCTTTCTCTCCATATATATTAACCAAAAATATTAAATATTAATAAATTTACATTTAATTTTTAAAATATTTAATTAAAAAAAGAAGAAGACAAATAAACATTTTTTTTAATACCAATTAACATGGAAGCTTGAACGAGGAAATAATGTAACTAGTAATACCACGATCACTACCCTCACCACAATAGTACAGAAGAGCTTGAGCCCTTACCACAAGAATAGACAATTTATAGTGGAGATAATGGTATTTTTTTATTGTGGCCTCAATCATATATGCCATTTCAGTGCAAATAAAAAGGCACGGGGTGATGAGAACAGTCCAATCACGGGTGAGAATATCTCCCTAACTTTCATGAAGGATTGTGCTTATATCTCGTACACTTCTTTTTGTTTCTCAGTGCCTTTTCTTTCTATTTTTAAAATCTTCCATGATAGACTGTAATATTTTGGCGCTATATCGGTCTTCTCTGCGAGAAATGTCCAATTAATGCAGGGCATGCAACTGTACTATTTTAAGAAGGGGCCACATGCACCCTCGTTTCCTTACACGTAAAAATTCTTCAGTCCCGCTCTCACATCCATCCCATTACTCGATCCATGTGCATGATCATGCGCTGAAACCATTCACTTTCATCATGGCAATTCGGAATTTACTCTTTCTCTGATCTCGCCATTATTTCTACCGAGACCTTTAAACAGGCCAATCCAGCCGATTCTCCGCGAAAAAAAAAATGCTTTTAAAGTCAACAGCGGGTGGCCACTACAGGCTAAAGCTTAAAACTCAGAGGTCCAGACAACTCTGAAAAGAGAAGAAAATAGGAGAGGCAGGGCTGTAGCAAAAAGCCATGGCTACCTATTATATACAAGATCAGTTGTAAAAGCCTCGATTTCCTCATGATGGGGATGCTCTGGTTCTCACGAAACACAATAAATCTAAAAGGGCGACAAGAAAAATCTTTGAGGCGATATATATGTTGTTGGAAAGTAACATCTGCATCTGCACGCGCACCTGACATGAACATCCTGCTGCTATAAGATTTTATTTCAGTGCTTTGCTGATCCTGCAACATACGAGAAAGTAAGGTTCGTTTAATAAAGCTAAAGCTATTAAGATTCATTGGTTTCGCATCTTATTCACATGTACATAGGCATTAGGGTTTCTCCAATCCTTTTATTCACATATAGATAGACATTAGGGTTTCTCTCCATCATTCTAGGCCAATCAGAAAACACATGTACAATTTTTTTCTATCACATAATATATTATCTTAAATCTATTTTAATTGATTTAATTTTGAATATACCATGCAGACATATCAAATCCTTACGAATTGAAACTTTAAATTTGAAGAAATCTTTGCTTTTCTAATTGAGATGAATTTAGACTAGTTACATTAAGAAGATGAAAGCTTTAGATAATCATCAGTATTTATATATTTTAATGATTTTATACTTTGAACTTTATTAAGTATCATCTATAATATAAATCTATAAAAAAAATCACTTAAAAAAAATGAAAATTAAGGTTTAATGATAATAATTTCTATTTACCTACACATGCTAGCTTTTAAATCTTTTCATATCAATTATATGATAATGTTTGAATGGTTTTGAAAACCATTCAAACATTTGACTCTTGATACCATATATTTCTTTATTTACCAAATAAATGGTTTCTTTTTCTAGTCTCTCTTATGTTCCTCATAATTTTATTTCATTTTTTTTTGCATGTTTTCTTTTATTACATTGTAGATATCAATGCATTATAGATATTCTAATATTGCAATGGTTTTAATGTCTAAATAGTAAGATATGAATCACACTCAATCAAACAAAGGTGAACTTCAACTTCTCAAGTAATAGTCTTTTTGGAAATATCATAAAAATTGATTTACACATTGTTATTTTTCAGGTTATTTCACTTGATAGTTTGCACTATGTTGATATTGAAATAAGTATACCTTATAAGCTAGGTATAATTTCTTTAGTTAATGCCCTAAATCATTTTCAGTCTAAATTGATTTTCAATGTATCATCACTAAAATAAATTTACAGTCTTATTTTTTCTTATGGCATCACTTAAATAATTATAACTATTTAACTAACCTAAATCATTTTTCATAGTAACATCACTTAAATTAATGCATCCTATTATTTTCACTAATACATTAAAATGTGGAATTCACAAAACCATTTATTATTTTTAATATATAATTAAGGCAATCTTTTAGCAATAAGAACCTGTTTATACATCAAATTTATATAAAAATTTGGCAGAAAATTCAAACATTATCAAAGATTCACATGATTCAAATTCTTGTACATAATGATACTTATATAGATTTTGTGCAATTCCGAACTTTATATAAGTACCAAACCCAATCAAATAAAGTGGTGGACTTCAGCTAATCTATTTCCCAATACCATAATATGTTTTGCACTATTTTGGTAATGTAATAAATACATCAAATCAATTTTCTTAGTATCATTTCTTCAATTAATTCTTTTAATCATTTGTCATCATAATATTATCAGCAAAATCAATTTATAATATAATTTTTAAAATCAATTCAAATGTTAGATTTTGTAAAATTCTAAATATACACAAATCATTACCTTAAAAAGATGCCCGATTAAATTTTACACAATTCTAAATTTGACTCAAATAATATAAAAATCTATTAAAATATCTCCTAAATGAAACACATTAAATTGACATAGAGTTAAATTTTAAAAAAAATTAAAAACCTAGCACGAAACAATTAAATGATTCAAATTATATATTTTTAACATCATTAAACTTCCCACCAAAACATAAAAAGTAAGATAAATCTTCTTTTTAATAAAGTCTTTTAGTTGACGGAGCAATTTAAAATTTACATTATAAACATCTCATAAAAATTGTATGGATCTTCATCTTAATATTTTAGTAATGATGTCTTATTTCAGCAAGAAATTTAAAAGAAAAGGCCATTTTTAAAATGGTTCTTTATTTCTAAATAGAATATTGCTGCGTCAAAAGAAGATGCTACGTGAACCAGGGATTCTGACAGGGCTTGGTAGTAGATACCATCCTTTGGATGGTTCTATTTCTTCTTTCTTTTGCTCCTCTCGCAAGCGTAACTATTCTAACCCATCTTTCGTTACTATTTCTTAAATGGGAATTTTTTTAAAGTTCCCTCCTGAAAGTTCAAGTTGTCTTGTCAATCTGAAACAGAAAGTTTCTTCTCTTAAGTTTTCATTTGAGGGATTATAGATTTGATTGTTAATTTCATTTAGTTTGTTTTAAATATTTTCATAAAGTTTAATTTAAATTTTATATTATTATTTTCATAAAATTTAGCATAAAAATTTATCCTAATTTAATTATCCGCTGTCAACTAAAGGTGGGATATTGAAGGAGGGATATCCAGGAATTTAATCAGTTCCCAACCCAATAGTTGAACACTATAAATTGATCAATGACTCGGGATATTGAAGGAGGGATATCCAGGAATTTAATCAGTTCCCAACCGAATAGTTGAACACTATAAATTGATCAATGACTCAACATGTTACCTCGAATAATCTTACGGTGGTTCATATAAGGTATTCTTTCTAAGAAAGCTCTTATCCAAGAAAAAGCTATTTTAAATCATACTAGGATCAAATATAATTTTTTATATTAATCTACTGAGTTGACTTCCTCGCTTGAATCTTAATTATTATAGTTAAAACATGGAAATTTATACAATGTACTTGTTATTATTATTTTTAATGATGATGACAGTTAACACATTTTTTTAAAATTTTATTTCTGAATCTTAAAAGCATTAAGAGAAGAATTCCAAGATCCTTAAAGTTTTATGACTTTAGAAGGTTATGAATGTTTGTATTTGACAAATATTTGGAAATTGAGATCTAATTTTCATCTTCAACCTTCTTGGTGTCACAATGGTGACAAATTCTTTCTTTCCATAGTATTCTGAGATCATCCAACCTCAAGACAAAACAAAGACATAATTTGGGTCTTTGAGATTAGGGTTAACCATATCCTTATAATATCTTAATTTTCTTTCATTTTCTAATTCTTTATGGCACCATATATTTTTCTTGAATTTAGCTTGTACAATATTTTTAATATCATTGATATTTTACAAAATAACTTCTTCTTTTATTTAATCAAGACTTACAATCATTATACCATCCATTCCTTAATCCTTAAAATGTATATATAAAATCACACTTTATTAATAGAAGCATTAAGAGAAGAATTCCAAGATC
This sequence comes from Picea sitchensis, assembly GCA_010110895.2. Taxonomy (NCBI): domain Eukaryota; kingdom Viridiplantae; phylum Streptophyta; class Pinopsida; order Pinales; family Pinaceae; genus Picea; species Picea sitchensis. Next base: position 22,090 of record SNQJ01S0019967.1, read on the forward strand.
CTTAAAGTTTTATGACTTTAGAAGGTTATTAATGTTTGTATTTGACAAATATTTGGAAATTGAGATCTAATTTTCATCTTCAACCGTCTTGGTGTCACAATGGTGACAAATTCTTTMTTTCCATAGTATTCTGAGATCATCCAACCTCAAGACAAAACAAAGACATAACTTGGGTCTTTGAGGTTAGGGTTAACCATATCCTTATAATATCTTAATTTTCTTTCATTTTCTAATTCTTTATGGCACCATATATTTTTCTTCAATTTAGCTTGTACAATATTTTTAATATCATTGATATTTTACAAAATAACTTCTTCTTTTATTTAATCAAGACTTAGAATCATTATACCATCCATTCCTTAATCCTTAAAATGTATATATAAAATCACACTTTATTAATAAAAAACAAACAAAATTAATAAATAACTCTTCGAGGAAACAATAAAATTTATACATAAATTTATCTAAACATATTTAGCTACATCTTTGCCATATTTAAATGTAAATCTCCTCACAACCCAAAAGATTTAATACCCATGGATTTTATAAAAAACATATTTAACAATGAATTTTTCTCTCTCTCTCTTTCTATATATATAATTTTTAATTCCAATTACATAAGATTTTAATTCCATTTTTTTAAACTAATTTTCACCTATAAATATGATATAATTTCTAAATTATAATTATAATTTATTTTTATAAAAATAATATTTTATTTAATATTTTCTCAACTTAAATTCAATTATATTTAAAAATAAATAAATTTGAAAAGCTAAACAAATTTTTTAACAACCCGCACATCTATACACTTCACATTTATCAAGTCTTAACATAAATTATTTCACATGACCATAGTTATTTCATATACTCAATATTAATATATCTAATAATTAAAAATTTAAATTAATATTCTCTTATATTATAAAGAGAAATGAATTTAACTAAACATTTATTATGTTAACTTAAATAGTAAAAGTTATTAATATCAAAACTCTTGAATCATACATTTTAATACAACTGAAATTCAAAGAAAACCCTTTTTTAATTAGTATTCAAAAAAATAATAACATTTAATATTTTTTTACACAATTTACCAATATAAAGTTCTAGGGTTGTTTATTTTACTAAGTTAAGTACATGAACATGAGTGTGATCCTCGTTAGCCTAGGGATTATATATAATATGAAATTTTCAAGTGGAAACCATGGTTAGGACATCCTACCAAGATGACATTGATCCTTCTATGTATTTCGTT
>SNQJ01S0019967.1:55429-66554 GCA_010110895.2 Picea sitchensis
TCAAATTTTACAAGGAAATTGTACTAGGACTAGACACGGGCAATAATGACCTGTGAATGGGGCCAACATTGAAATTTTTTCAAACTGTTTCTGTATGCATTGAAATTTGACATGGATAGACTATTTGCATGCCTTAACGATATGGGAGGGTTTATGGACTCAAATTTTACTCACACACCCACTTTCTTCCATCATCAATTCATCATGTAAACCATAAACCCTAATTTAGCGGAGTCATCGATTTGTTAGGTTTTAGTGTTCCCAATGAATGGATGCATTGCTGTTGACATGGAATGGGACAACACAAGTACCTTCTTAATTTTATTCCTTCACTTGATGTGGGCCTGGTCATTCCTAGACTTGAATTAAAATTTACCCCTAGTCTTATTCATCACCCTTCATGACACTTGTCATGAAATGATTATATCACAATATTGGAGGCATATGGGCATTGGGATGAGGCTTTATAACCCTACAATAACAAGATAAATTAATTGAACTTTTACTATATTGAATGGTGCATGCAATTGAAAATACTAACAACCCAAAACTAAAAGGGATCAATACACACACTGTCAATGAGAGGTGATCTGGTGGTGTGTAGGAAGAGGCCTAACACCTTCAAAATTATCATTCTCCAAATATTTTATTCAAATTTTACAAGGACATTATACTAGGACTAGACACAGGCAACAATGACCTGTGAATGGAGCCAATGTTCAATTTTTTTCAAACTATTTATGTATGCATTGACATTTGACATAAATACACTAATCACATGGCTTAACGATATGGGAAGGTTTATGGACTCAAATTTGACTCACACACCCACTTTATTCCATCATCAAATCATCATGTGAACTATAAACCCTAATTTAGTGGAGTCATCGATTTGTCGGGTTTTAGTGTTCCCAATGAATGGATGCGTTTTTGTTGACGTGGAATGGGACAACACATGTAGCTTCTTAATTTTCTTCCTTCACTTGATGTGGGCCTGGTCATTCCTAGCCTTGAATTGAAAGTTACCCCTACTCTTAGTCATCATCCTTCATGACACTTGTCACAAAATGATTAGATCATAAGGTTGGAGGCATATGGGCATTGGGATGAGGCTTTATAAGCCTACAATAACAAGACACATTGATTGAACTTTGACTAGATTGAAAGGTGCGTTCAATTGAAAATACTAACAACCCAAAACTCAAAGGGATAAATACATAGACTGCCAATGAGAAGTGATCTAGTGGTGTGTAGAAAGAGGCCTAACACCTGCAAAATTATCATTCTCTGAATATTTTATTCAAATTTTACAAGGAAATTGTACGAGAACTAGACATGGGCAAGAGTGACCTGTGAATGGGGCCCAGGTTGAATGTTTTTCAAATTGTTTCTGTATGCATTGAAATTTGACATGGATAGACTATTTGCATGCCTTAACGATATGGGAGGGTTTTTGGACTCAAATTTGACTCACACACCCACTTTCTTCCATCAACAATTCATCATGTAAACCATAAACCCTAATTTAGTGGAGTCATCGATTAGTCGGATTTTAGTGTTCCCAATGAATGGATGCATCCTTGTTGACATGTAATGAGACAACACATGTACCTTTTTAATTTTATTCCTTCACTTGATGTGGGCCTGGTCATTCCTAGCCTTGAATTAAAAGTCACCCCTAGTCTTAGTCATCACCCTTCATAGCACTTTTCACCAAATTATTAGATCACAAGGTTGGAGGAATATGGGAATTGGGATGAGTCTTTATAACCCTATAGTAACAAGAGACATTAATTTAACTTTGACTAGATTGAAAGGTGTGTGAAATTGAAAATGCTAACAACCTAAAACTAAAAGGGATCAATACAAAGATTGTCAATGAGAGGTGATCTGGTGGTGTGTAAGAAGAGGCCTAGCACATTCAAAATTATCATTCTGCAAATATTTTATTCAAATTTTACAAGGAAATTGTACTAGGACTAGACACAGGCAACAATGACTTGTGAATGGGGCCAACGTTGAAATTTTTTCAAACTGTTTCTGTATGCATTGAAATTTTACATGGATAGACTATTCACATGCCTTAACGATATGGGAGGGTTTTTGGACTCAAATTTGACTCACACACCCACTTTCTTCCATCATCAATTCATGATGTAAACCATAAACCCTTTAGTGGAGTCATCGATTTGTCAGGTTTTAGTGTTCCCAATGAATGGATGCATTGTTCTTTAAATGGAGTAAAAGAGTACTTAGATGAGAGAAAAAAACAAAGAAAATAAATAACTGATATTGAAGCTTCTGCGATTAATCAAGTACTTCTTTATCGACGTTATTGCATTCCCTTGTAGTACTAGATGCATGGTCGTTATGTGTCTTGGTCGTATTTTAAAGGAAACACCTAAATTACAGTGGACTAATGATATGGATTTTCGTCGCATGCCTTAATGATATGGAGGGGTTTCTAGACTCAAATATAACTTGGGTGGTAACAATATTGTTTTAATTGATGTAGTGGTTGTGACAATGCCAACAAAATCCAACATGTTCCTTAGGAACAATTGCATGTACATTGTGAAAGTCGTAATTACTTACTCTTTTTATGATGAAATTTCTACATGAAGGATTCATTGTCACCATTAATCAATGCTCATATTATGATCCACAACCACATTTGACCGAAGATAATGTATCACCTTTAGTGGATCATACATATTCTATCCCTACTATTTCGTTGGACAAACCTACTTCACAATTGAATTAGGTGGCCACTTCCACCATTTTTTTAATATCAACTCCCATAAAAAATGAGCCTTTTTCGACTAACTTGTGTAAAATATTTCAAAAAAACAAATGAGATATTTATAAGTGGAGATTCCACTCACTGATACAGATCAGTAATTGATATTTAATTGAACAAAATATTCACCCTATGAGAATACAAATATCTAAAAATGATAAGAGCCTAACGCATGCCCCCCCCATGAACATTCACCCAAGGGTCCCCATCACTAGTTCTATCCAATCATAAATTATCATGTGGCTTTGTTGGAGAAATCAAAAGGGACTCCACTAAAAGGCTTCACCAAGGATATTCAGCATAATACATGGGTCTCCAAGTGGCATGTTTTCAACAACCCAATGGATATAATCATGGAGTTATAGTTAGTTCGATTCATTGTTAATTTTCAAAAGAGAGTCGGTCTTAAAATTCATACGGATAAGGGAAGATCTTAGGAAACAACCAAAGTTTCAAGTTACGTATTAAAGGCGTTTCTCTATACAAATTCTCCATTGTGAGCTAGTTAATGAAGAAATCAAATGACCTAATTACAACCTTTATGGTCAACCATTGTCCACTCTTAGCAACCATTATAAGGATCAAAATGACCACTATCCCAACACTAAAAGGGATCAACCTTAAATCTAGATAAGGACATGAGCATATGAGTGAACGTTTTTAGGTTTCCTCTTAGTATGGATTCTTTTACTTAAATGGCACAAGTTAAAAGAAAAACCTAGCAAACCCAACCACATCCTCAAATAATGGATTCAACCATAACATATTCAAGAAAAAACTAGGATTTAGTTAATGCACCATTTTGATAAGGGGAGTCTATAAATGAAGAAGCTACAACAACAACACAAGGGGGATCATAAGGAGTTTTTCACCAATACACTATTGAAATCTTGAGAAGTTGGTGTATTAGAGGGATATGCAACATTGGTGCGATCTTTTCTTCTACTTTCATTGTCCTTATCTCTCTGTAGGTTTTATCTGAGTAACATACTTCCCTAGTTGTATTAAAAGGATGGTTTCTCTAGGGCCATGATTTTATAGTTCCAATCCCTGGAGATTCTAGTGTATCAAAATAAATGATGGGTTCTTTTTGTAATCAATATTGAGGCATTTTTCCATCAAGGAAATGAATAAAAATCATACAAGTTATTCTTGTTTTACCTATCTACATTTTCTATCTCACGTGGTGTTGAACACACCAATGGATCTATTCTCACGATGCCCATTTTATTTTCATGAATAAGGATCGAATATGAAAACTGGACATTTATACATAGGGATAGAAAATTTAAATTATAAAATACTGGACATTTAAAACTATTGTGAATTTAAGAAACTATTTAAAAAACAAAAACTAAGGACATGAAATTTAGATTATAACCAAAATGAAAATTAACTATCTGTGCGCCCATTGTTCACAATACAATCACACGCCCATTGTTCACAATACAATCACCACATCATGGAGACAAATCTTGCTTGGTAACTTTAAGATAGAGATACCCATGGAGACCTATCAGGTGGTGAGTATACCCTCAGGTTGGAGTGAGTATACCCATGGAGACAAAGCTACCCATGGAGACCAAGCTACTCGTGCTACCTGTTGAGACAGAGATACCCATGGAGATCGAGATACTCATGCTACCAGTGGAGACAGAGCTACCTATGGAGACTTGGTGTCTGACTGAAGCATGTAGGTCATCCACGAAATCACAAATTAAGTAGGGAATCCACGAAATCAACCACGTGAAGAGTAGGGCATCCACGAAATTGAGGACATCACACCGAAGCAAGTAGGGCATCTACGAAATCAACCAGGGCATCAAAGTAGAGGAGGGACCACCAACGCCTGAGGTGACACATCAGACCTAGATCGAGCAACATTATAGATTCAATGGTAAGTTTTTCTCCCTGTTGTTGAGTCATCATTGAACTTCATTTTCAATCAAGCTGAATATTATTTTGAATATGACTAGTATATTGAACTTCATTTTCAATAAATAAACCCAAATCATTATAAATCTATCCATCCTTATCATCTATAATTTCAATAATGTGTATACCCTTCTATAATTTCAATAATGTGTTGGAGTATCTGAAGCTTCTTAAGACTTGTCCTCTTTAATAATCGGTGACCAACGAAAAAAACTCCACCTTTATCTCTAGTTTTCTTGTAAATGTGGCCTCATCTATAATCATACTCATCACAAATTTAGACCATATCTCAACTTCAAGAAGTGTTAAAACACCATATGATACTTATTCAAATCAATATGTATCAAAGTCAAATTTGGTGACAATGTCCACGTTGCTTGTTATCTTCCTAGAAAACCCAAATCTAGATGTAACATGTTTACCAATATTAGAGTTGGAAAAKCCTCATCTACCTTAGAGAATAAAAAATAATTCATGCCTCCATTGAACTTTGAMTAGATGGTTATTGCACCATCAAGAAATATTTGTCTCTCAAGACAATGCTATCATTTAATGACCATCGTCTCTGGTGATTGTTTTTATCCTTTTAGAGGGGAATCCTTTGGTGTATGGATCCTGGCCTTGAATCCCTTCCATCAACGCATCTATTATTCCAATGACCTCCTTGATATCTCTTCAAGGGATTGAATTACATTCCCTAACCTTAAGCAAAATTACAAACCAAATAAAATTCTAAGACAATGCATTACAATCTCATGAATGACAATGCCTTGAAACATGATATGCCAAACTTCAAAATCCATTTCTCCAAGTTATTCATAAAAATTTCCAATACGAAATGTGAGGGTTATTCAAATGCATTATTCAAATTTGATGCCCAATTTATTCAAATGAATTATTCAAATGTGATGCCCAATTTATTCAAATGTGAGGGTTATTCAAATCCATTATAAAAATTTCTTGTTTACTATGGTGATGCCCAATTATTCAAATGTGTTATATTTGTTTGTAGATCAATTTATTTTCTACTTTTCATATCTCTAATAACCATTACATGAGAAATTGATTTCCTTGGTTGATGGATAGCTTTGAAAACTAAGAAAAACAACATCCCCAATCTAGAGATTAAAATGCATTTCCATAGGGTTTCACAATCTCATTTTCAACAACCAACTATAGAAAACCATTAAAAATTGAAAATGCAAACTTGTAAACCCAAATGGAATATAAATTGATTTTATATATAGGTGGTGATACTCTTGTGGATTAAGGTAGTGTGCATCACTCTTGAAATCGGTAAAATGATCAACTACTTGTTGGTATCACTTTGGATATGATTAGACTAGAAAAACAGATCAGGTAAAGAAAAAAACAACCAAAGGAAGAAGAAGAAAGTCACCACAATGAAGAAAAGGAGAAATAGGGTAGTATATGGCTTTAAAAATCCACATATTCCATGAAACATGGGAGTTACACTTAGAAAGCATCCAAACATTAAATGCTAATTAATGATTTTGTGAACCAAAAGTCCAATCGCTTAGTTTGGAAGGTAGCCAACAACACAAAGTGAGTGATTTATCCCAAGGAGGAAATTTGTTGATTGCAAGGGTCAATAAGCTCAATCGGTTGGTTTGGACAACGAGTAACCGCACTGAATAAGTGATTTTCTTTTGGGTGTAAATCGTATACCTTAAGGATAAAGATGGTTTAGTCACTAGGTTTGGACATGCACTAACCTCCCAACCCAGAAAGTTTTCTTTTCTTGGCTAAACTATCGAAATATACAAAAAAAATTGACACCTTTCTTTTCTTACTTCAATGATGAAGGTTCAATTACTAAATTTTAAATGGATTTTGGTATCCTAACTTAGTGATTTATCTATCATGAGGAAAATTGATGGATTGGGAAATCAGCAAGTCTTCATGTCAACGACTTAGATGTTTTCTTGACAAAATGGTTCATAGACATAACAAGAAAATATTGAAGGAGATTCTATAATGTGAATTCTCCATTACTCATAAAAAAATTAAACTCGTATTCTATGAAACATTGAGTTTCCATGGTTGCTTTGTGATTTCAAAACTTCTTCAACTCATCAACAGTACTAAGGAGTCGTTAAGGAATCCAATACCTTCATAAATATTAACACATCAAATTTAGGCTTTAAAAATTGATCCTAAATTCTCATAGATATAAACTACCTCATGTGCGAGCTCAATATCAACAAACTAAAAGAAGTATTGGCAAGGGATTAAAATTAAATTTAAATGAGTGCTGGTGGAATCCCTTGATTTCCCAACTTGTAACTTATGAAACTTTATGCAATTTACGCAACTTTAAAGTTGGATAGTTGGAGGAGAATGATAATTTTGAAGGTGCTAGTCCTCTTCCTACACACCACCAGATCACTATCCAAATTTATAAATCAACATGAAACTACGCAACTTTATGCAACTTATGTAACTTTATGAAACTACGCAACAATTGGTTTTATTTTATGCATTGAAGAGTGAGCCCTAATGGATTAGGGAAGTTTGGGGACCCAAGGGAGGATCTTCAACTAAAAAAAAAACCAACTAGTGCACAAGGCCCAAGAGAGGTCATAAGGACAAATAAGGACAAGTGAGTGATTTACCCAAAGGAGGAAATTTTTTGAGTGCAAGTCTCCATAAGCTCAATCGGTTGGTTTGGACAATGAGTAACCTCACTGAATAAGTGATTTTTTTTTTGGGGGTAAATCGTATACCTTAAGGCTCAAGAAGGTTTATTTAGTAGGTTTGGAGACTCACTGGCCTCCCAACCTAGAAAGTTTTCGTTTCTTGGCTAAATTATCCAAATATACAAAAAAATTGACACCTTTCTTTTCTTACTTCAATGATGAAGCTTCAATTACTAACTTTTAAAGGACTTTTGGTATCCTGACTTAGTGATTTATCTATCATGAGGAAAAATGATGGATTGGGAAATCAACAAGTCCTTCAAGTCAATGACTTAGATTTTTTATTGACAAAATGGTTCATCGAGATAACAACAAAATATTGAAGGAGATTATACAATGTGAATTCTCCATTACTCATAAAAAAATTAAGCTCTTATTCTATGCAACATTGAGTTTCCATGGTTGCTTGGTGATTTCAAAACTTCTTCAACTTGTCAACAGTACTAAGGAGTCATTAAGGGATCCAATACCTTCATAAATATTTACACATCAAATTTAGGCTTGAAAAATTGATCCTAAATCCTCATAGATGTAAACTACCTCATGTGCGATCTCCATATCAACAAACTAAAAGAAGTATTGGCAAGCGATTAAAAATAAATTTAAATGAGTGATGGTGGAATCCCTTGATTTCTCAACTTGCAACTTACACAACCTTATGCAATTTATGCAACTTTAAAGTTGGATAGTTGGAGGAGAATGATCATTTTGAAGGTGCTAGGCCTTTTCCTACACACCACTAGGTCACTATCCAACTTTATAAATAAACATGCAACTACGCAACTTTATGCAACTTACACAACTTTATGCAACTATGCAACAATTGGTTTTATTTTATGCATTGAAGAGTGTGCCCTGATGGATTAGGGAAGTTTGGTGACCCAAGGGAGGCTCCTCAACTAAAGAAGACCCCAAATACTACACAAGGCCCAAGAGAGGTCATAAGGACAAATAAGGACAAGTGAGTGATTTACCCCAAGGAGGAAATTTGTTGAGTGCAAGGGTCAATAAGCTCAATCAGTTGGTTTGGACAATGAATAACTTCACTGAATAAGTGATTTTTCTTCTGGGGTTAAATAGTATACCTTAAGTCTCAATAATGTTTAGTCACTAGTTTTGGAGACTCACTAGCCTCCCAACCTAGAAAGTTTCCTTTTCTTGGATAAATTATCCAAATATAGAAAACAATTCACACCTTTATTTTCTTAATTCAATGATGAAAGTTCAATTACTAACTTTTAAAGGACTTTTTGTCTCCTGACTTAGTGATTTATCTATCATGAGGAAAAACAATGGATTGGGAAATCAACAAGTCTTTCAAGTCAACGACGTATATGTTTTCTTGACAAAATGGTTCATAGAGATAGCAACAAAATATTGAAGGAGATTCTACAATGTGAATTCTCCATTACTCATAAAACAATTAAACTCTTATTCTATGCAACATTGAGTTTCCATGGTTGCTTGGTGTTGGCGTTGGAAGTCACCTTTGGATTGCAACAAAGGTAAGCCCAAGGCCCATCAATTTATATGTCACAGTAAATGGTTTAAAGGGTTTTCTAATGGATGCAGTCTCAATATTATAGCACTTTAACTCAGAAAACTGGGTTGGGGAAGCACAAATAACTTAAGCCAGTAAGTTTGTATAGTGGTGAGTCAACAGAAAAAATGTGAGAAAAGAACAACAGTCTGGTCTGGACAACCGGTCTTCCAGTAGATTGTGGAGGAAAAGTCTCAGATGAAAGATCCTCTTGGATCTGAAAACTTCGAGAAAATAAAAATGTTGCAACAATAGATATAATCAAACCTACACTATACTACAGTCAAAACACTTGACTGGATCATCCACGCCCAATATTTCAGAGTCAGAAGCAAAGAAATTAAAGGAGAAGTTGGCTACCATTAAACAATAAGTCTCAAATAACAGTCATAACTAGAGAACCAAAAGCCTCGTTAAAACTTTACAAGTGGGAGAATAGATCTACCATCGATGTGGAGCTCAGGCAAGAGACGCCCATGTGGATAGTCATGACAGATGTTAGGTGACCGAGAAAATATAGGTGGCAGAAAATGTGGGTGTTGCGCTGCGACAGGTTGGTGATGAAGTGGCACAAGGTGATGAAGTGGGGGAAGAGAAAAAGGATGTGGAAGTGGACGAGGTGGGGACCATATTCCTAGAAGGAGGTGAGCAGTAGAAAACTTGGCAGGAGATGGTAGGCGGGAGTGATAAGGGACATGGTCTGAGGGTGAGTGGAGGACAGGTGTACCATAATGAGATGAGGAGGGAGAGTGGGCGATGTGATGGGAAGAGGTGAGAGACAGAGTGGAAGATAGATGTTAGCGGGGGGTGGTAGCGGTAAAGGATGGTAGTAAGCAGTCTACTTGGAGGGGGTAGGTAGCGGTAAGAGGTTTTAGGTGAGGGGGGTCTGAGTTAAGGAGAGGGCGACACGTTAGTGGGGGTCTTACATTTTAAAACCACCAACTCGGATCCCCCCCCCCTCATTAAAGGCAKAATGTCAAGGGGGGTTCCGATATGGCTCCTTCACCATAGATCTGGGCACGTGGATCTCGGTCGTCSAGATCTACGCGTCACTTAGTGAGATGTGCCTACTCATACAAAACTTAAGATAAGTGGGTTTTAGCCCATTTATTTCCACGTTTTCGCCAAAGGGGTCCATTTCTTAGGAAAACACCCCCTTAYAAATAAATGTGATAACATTAGGCTCCATGGGGGATGGATTTCTCTCTRTGAGATGCCAAGAACTCTTCTATAGTTTCAATGCYTTGCAGTTGGGTTATGGAGTCATTTATAAAAYTGAAAACAAAAGAAACCAATATTTACAAATACATGGGAGCCACTTATGGCTCAAGAAAATAACTTCTTCAGAAAATGCCCATTTACAGGGCCACCAAAAACTTGATCTCCCTCCAAATTCAACAACATGTAGGTATTATTCAAAATTATCTCAGAAAACTTGAACGACCCAATCCATAGGGCTTCAAATTTATCGTGTTTTCCCTTATCTTGTCTGGGTGCATCCCATTTAAGTACTAGATCTCCCGATTGGAAATCATCTTTCTTCTCCTTTCTGTCAAAGGCTTGCTTGATCCTCCATTGATGGTCATGATCTTTTTCCATCACTTTCTCTCTAGTCTGTTGGGATTATACCAGTTGATGAATTCTCCTGATCATATTGTTAGGCTCTCCTTGATAACCTTGAAAGAATTTTTCCACAGGCAGGGCAAGCTGAGCAGGAAAAACTACTTCAGTCCCATATACAAGTTGGAAAGGAGAGATGCCCAGGGACCTCTTGGTTGTCACTCGATCATCCCATAGAGAAAAATTCAGTTTTGAATCCTAGGCTTTCTTATTGTCCTCTAATAGTCTTTTAATAATTTTAATGAGGCTTTTGTTAGAGGACTCTTCCATTCCATTGGCCTGGGGGTAGTATGGAGTAGAATGAATCAATTTGATTCCGAACTACTCACAGAACCGAATCAATGGTTCAACCTTGAAATATGCATCATTATCAGTAATGGTTCTATTCATACAACCAAACATTACAATAATATCCTCCAGGAAACCAATGATCACTTTATGAGAAGCACTCCTTGTGGGAATAACTTCTATCCATTTGGTGAAATAATTTGTGGCAGTTAAGATCCTCCT